>JAAGEH010000041.1:64171631-64288897 GCA_011751065.1 Lasiurus cinereus
CCGGGCACCTGGCTCCGCCTGGGCACGGGCACGGGAACAGGTTGGTCGGAAAGAGGCTTCTGTGGCCTTTTGTTTCAAACGCGGCTGCTTCTGCAGTAGTTACTGGCTGTTTCTCTCTCTCTCTCTCTCTCTCTCTTTCTCTCCTCTCGTTCCCTCTTCTCTTTCTTGAAAGGCATAAAATTCCTTTTCGTCTTAATGAGGGGGGCCAGTAGAGACATTTCCCCGCGGCCGGCCGGGCCGGGCGGGCGGGTGGGGGCGGCGCTCACCGCTGCTGCCAGGCGCTGATGTCACTGCTGGCCGGGCGCCCCGCGAGGGTGGAGCGGGGTGCGTCTCTACCTGTGGCTCACGGTGGCTTCCAATAAAACCTCATTAACCCAGATCGCCGGGGCGGGGGCGGGGAGGGAGGGGGGGGGCCTGGAAAGAATTAGCGAGAAGCTTGAACTCTGGAGTCTCTTCTCTCAGAGAGGGGGCTCTCTCTTGCCGCAGAATTCGGGGTCCGGGAAATCCCCCGGGACTGCAGTGGACAGACAGGGGCGTTCTTGGGGGGCTAAGAATCCACGGCCCCTTCCTAAGCACATTCTGCAGCTTTCTGGGCTGGGGATTCCCCTTCCTGGGCTGAGAGAGGGACGCCCACCATCACCCAGTCTCTGGGTGGCAGGGTCTTCCCTGTGTCAGGTGACCTGACGTCTCCTGGGCCCACGGAGCTCCACAGGGTACTTGGCCCCCCCTGTGCCCGGGGGCCCCCAGGTGGCCACATGTTGTCCCCCAACTCTTCCATCTCTGTCCGGGAGCAGCCAGGCATGACATGGGTGGGTGTAAATGTCATGAGCCCACTCTTTTTTTTTTCTTTTTAAATATATTTTATTGATCTTTCACAGAGAGGAAGGGAGAGAGATAGAGAGAGAAACATTGATGAGAGAGAGACATTGATCGGCCGCCTCCTGCACACTCCCTACTGGGGATGTGCCTGCCACCAATGTCCATGCCCTTGACCGGAATCGAACCCGGGACCCCCCCAGTCCGCAGGCCGACGCTCTATCCACGGAGCCACACCGGTTTCGGCAGTGAGCCCACTCGTTCGCTCCGTTCCGACTGGCACTTTTCTCCGTTCTAAGAGGCGACGAGTCTGATGTGGTAGGAGGTGCAGCGGTGCCTCGAGATGCGAGTTTGATTCGTTCCGTAACCTTGAGGCGTGGGAAACGATGAGACGCTCGAGTCGCGGTAAACGGGTGGGTCGTGTGCAGCCGGCCGATCCGCGCGATGACTCCTATCTCAACTGTTGCTCGTATTTCAAAGCAGAAATCGCTCGCTCGACGGCTCGTATCTCAAAAATCTCGTATGTTAGGGCACTCGTATCTCGAGGTGCCACTGTAATCCTAAGAGCAGAGTTTTCAGCTGGGAGTAAGGGTCTCCCCTCTGAGTGAGGTTCACGATCTGTGTGACGTGTGGACCTTGTCCCTGCTCGTGCCTAGAACGACAGAGAGGCTGTAAGGGAGTTTTCTTTCTTTTTTTTTTTTTAAATATATATTTTTATTGACTTTTAGAGAGGAAGGGAGAGGGAGAGAGAGAGACATCAATGATGAGAGGGAATCATGGATCGGCTGCCTCCTGCACTCCCTACCGGGGATCAAGCCTGCCACCCGGGCATGTGCGTTTGACTGGAACCGAACCCGGGACCCTTCAGTCCGCAGGCCGACGCGCTATCCACTGAGCCACGCCAGCCAGGGCTCAAGGGAGTGTCTTAGGGGCTCCCTGGTGAACAGATGGGCATGACCTCTGGGTGGGAGCACCAGATGACCCCTTGCTCTTCTGCCCGGCTTGAGCTGGAAGTGACTGGCCGGTGACAAGTCGTGAGGCTCACTGGCCATCCATCCTGATGGGCCCAGGCCTGGTTCTTGGCGTGGGTCCCGTCTCCCTCCGCCCGGCATGTGGATCTGGACCGGGGTGCGCCATCTCTGCACGCCGTACCCGTACCGTTTGGCAGGCCACACGCCGCTCCGGGCTGGGCCGGGAGTCCCGGGACGGAGGCTCACCCCTGCCCCTCATTCACCCCGTAATCCCGGCTGAGTCACT
Source organism: Lasiurus cinereus (assembly GCA_011751065.1). NCBI lineage: Eukaryota > Metazoa > Chordata > Mammalia > Chiroptera > Vespertilionidae > Lasiurus > Lasiurus cinereus. The sequence goes on from JAAGEH010000041.1 coordinate 64,173,705, forward strand.
TCACGTCCGCATCTCCATGTCCCGTGGAGAGCGGGCCACATACCTGTTCTCCCTGCCCTCATTCTGTCACTCTCGCCTTCATGTCACAATGGAGTGGCGAAAGCGCTGGGTAACGAAAGTGCCCGGGGAGAGTTAGCTGTCCGGATAGTTACCCTGAACCGAGTGAGGGCTCGGGGCTTCTCCGACCTGATTCCGTCTTCACCCCAAACCCTGATACTCTCTGTCATCCCCCCCATTTGGTGGGTGAAGCCTGTGGAGCCGAGCCCCTCGAAGGGGCAGAACCAGGAGTGTGTGTGTGTGTGTGTGTGTGTGTGTGTGTGTGTGTATGAATAAACTGATGGGCTGTCACGTCTTCCCCACGGAGCCCGCTGACTCCCGCACAGCCCTCGCGGGTATTTCCGGTTGCACCCCGAGGAGCCATACGGGTGCGTGTTTTGAATGGAGGGGTCCCTGGAGTGGCCTGATGCTTTCAGCAATCCTGGGATTTAGTTTATTTCCTGGGTTTGGGTTGGGTTCCAAGCAAGAGCTTCTCCCAGGAAGTTTAGGTCAGGAAACAGGGGGACCCATGAGAGGCGGGTGGGGCGTGCCCACCCGAGGCCCAGTGGGTTTGGGGGGGCATACAGTTCCCCTTGTTCGGATGGTACCCTCCGTCTTGTCCCCAGACAGCAGCCCACCTGCACCGCCTTTCCTCTTGGGCTTGGGGTGGGGTGCATTTGCCGGGAATAAGCCCGAGAGCCACGCACCATGGCACAGCTGGGCATCCAGAATCCTGGGCCCCTGGCTCCTGGGCTGGCATCCACCTCCTGCCCCCTGAATCCGGAACGGCCACACACCCGAGGACTCGGCCATCCGATGCCGTCTGGCCCCGGAGCCCTGGTCCGTTCACAGACTGTGTTCTGAGTTCCTCCTCCTATTCACCGACCCATTTTGGAGTCTGGGGTGGAAAGTCCCCCCCTTTCCCCACCCCCCCGGGGCCTGCCTACGTGTGTCTGGAGAGGAGGCATGGGATTAGGGAGTCTGGAAAGAGGGTTTGGCGCCGGCTCCTGCACCTGGCACAGGCCCAGCGCCCTGTCATTTCCCTCCAGCTGATCCAGCAGGGGCTGCGCCCGGCGGCCGAGCGCGCACCCTGGGACCTCGCGGAGCCGCCTTGCTCGCCCCTGAGAGCCGCCGAGGGAGGGAGGGCCCATGGGTCACTGTCCCTCGACGCAGGTGGCTCGTGGGGGGCACAGGCTGTAGAGCTTGAGGTCGCAGAAGCAAGATCGGGCGCTCAGGGTCACTTAAGCAGCGGCCCCTTCCCGCTCTGGGGGGGCGAGGGACCCTCCCTCGGCCCCGGGCAGGGCTGGCTGTGCCGGCCACGTTCCCTCCGGAAGCTGGTGGGTGGGGAGTTGGCACTGAAAGGTCTGCCGTGTTCCCAGGCCCGAGCCCGGGCGCCGGATCCACTCCTCCGGGCGGGCGCGGTGGGGTCCAGAGCCAGGGTGGGGGTGGTGGGGGGCTAGGCTTCCTCTGGAAGGGGGCCTGCAGCCTGCCAGGCCTGCGGGTTCGGGGACCGTCCGCTCAGGAGGAAGGGTGCCCATGGGCTGCGGATGGGGGGGCTGGTGGCAGGGCCCCCTCCGGGACGGACGCGGCTGTCGGCCCGGCCGCGCTTCCTGTTGACCCGGCAGCTCCTGGGCTTTCAGGTGTGGCCCCCCCGCCCCCACCGCCCCGGGGACCCCGGAGGCTCCCCTGGCATTTATGGCTCCGTGGGCGCCTAACGACACGCAGAGGCTGCTCTTCCGCGGCCGCGGCCTGGGAACACGCTTCCCGGTGACTCACCTGGGGGTGCAGCCCACAGGCCCGCGTGTGTGTGTGTGCATGTGTGTGTATGTGTGAGTGTGTGTTTGTGAGTGTGTGTGTGTCTGTGAGTGTGTGTGTATGTGTGTGTCTGTGAGTGTGTGTGTGTGCACGCGTGTCTGTGAGTGTGTGTGTATGTGTGTGTGTCTGTGAGTGTGTGCGTGTGTGTCTGAGTGTGTGTGTCTGAGTGTGTGCGTGTGTGTGTCTGTGTGTGTGTGTGCGCGCGTGTGTGTGTGTGCGTGTGTGTGTGTCTGTGTGTGTCTGTGAGTGTGTGTCTGTGAGTGCGTGTCTGTGAGTGTGTGTATCTGTGAGTGTGTGTGTGCGTGTGTGTGTCTGAGTGTGTGTCTGTGAGTGTGTGTGTGTGTGTGTGTGTGTGTGTGCACGCAGGTATGGGATGGTGGGTTCGGCCCACAGGGCCCGTGTGTGTGTGTGTGTGTGTGTGTGTGTGTGTGTATGTGTGTGTGTATGTAGGGGTGAGTGTGTGTGTGTGTAGGGGTGAGTGTCTGTATGTGCATGCAGGGGTGGGATGGAGAGTCTGGTCCATAGGACCCGTGTGTGTGTGTGTGTTTGTGTGTGTGTGGAGGGGTGAATGTCTGTGTGCATGCAGGGGTGGGATGGTGGTCCGGCCCACAGGGTCCTCGTGTGTGTGTGTGTGTGTGTGTGTGTGTGTGAGGGTGAGGGTGAGTGTGTGTGTGCACATGGGGGTGGGATGGTGGTCCGGCCCGCAGCACGGCTGGCAGCTGTGGCTGGGCTTTGCCTGGGTGGACAGAGCAGCCTGACTCAGTTTCCCCCGGCTCTCTGAGGCTGGGCTGCGGCCGGAGCTTTTGGGGAGACCTGGTCGCCCGCTGCCTGCAGTTCCCTCTCAGGGACCAGGCGGCTGCCTCTCTTGCTCCCCCCCTTTCCGCCGTCTTTCCCTCCGGAGCTGCCGCTCCCCGCCCCTCCGTCCCCAGCGTGGGGGTCTGCGGCCTTACTCCTGCCGAGAGGGCAGCCCTGACCCTGTGCCCCCGTTCCCCCCCTGCCCCAGGGGCCTACCTCCCTCGTCTGCTCTGCCCGCCCCAGGGCGGCAGAGAGAGAGGCCTCGATCTGGGGAGCAGGAGGTGGCCTGGGGGCCTGGGTGGGCCAGCCGCCTCCACCGGTCTTCTGCGTGGGGAGCACCCGCTACCCGAGGTGCGTCTGGGGGTGCCGTGCGGGCAGGCTGCGTGGGAGAGGCGACGTGGAGCTCAGGGTGGGAACCTTGGGGGACAGGCTCGGGGCGAGGTCAGGCTGGGGTGGGGGGCGGTCAGGCAGGAGGATTACCGCACACACCCGGCACCCCGGCCGCTGGCCCCGGGCCACCCCCATCAGCAGGAGCGGAAGCCGCGGTGGGCAGGTTGGGGCAGCGGGGAAGGCAGGCCCGTCCATCGCCCGCTCATCGGCTGAGTCACGGTGCCAGCCAGGCCCCTGGGCCTCTGGCAGAGACGCGCCCCGCCAGCCTTGACCGTGCGCCCAGGGTGTGCTGGCCGTGGGGTGGGGGCACCCCGGGAAGGCCGCCTCTAGGGCTGGGGGGCCTGGCTTTCTTTCCTGGCGAGTGACGGGGCGCGGGCCTCAGTGAGCCCATCTGTGAAATGGGGAGAGGGGCCGGGAGGCGGAGGTGAGGTCCTGCCTTAAGGGTTCTTCAGTCTCGGGGCTCTGTGGTGGGACGGGGGAGGGGGAAAGGGGGTATCTGGGCCAGCGGTTCTCAACCTGTGGGTCGCGACCCCTTTGGGGGTCGAACGACCCTTTCACAGGAGTCGCCTAAGACCCTCGGAAAATGCAGATATTTACATCACGATGCATCACAGTAGCAACATTTCATGGTTGGGGGTCACCACCCCATGAGGAGCTGGATGCAAGGGTCGCGGCCTTAGGAAGGCTGAGAACCGCTGCTCTGGGCGAAGCCTGCCTCTGCTCCCGCCCTCCCAGGGAGGTCTGTCTCCAGCAGGGGGGTCGTGAGCCCTCCCTGGTCTGACCAGATCTGAAAGCCCTGGGCGGGCCCTAGCCGGTGTGGCTTGGCTGATAGAGCATCAGCCTTTGGACTGATGGGTCCCAGGTTCGATTCCGGTCAAGGGCATGTACCTTGGTGGCGGGCACATCCTCAGGAGGGGGTATACAGGAGGCAGCTGATCGATGTCTCTCTCTCATTGATGTTTCTCTCTATCCCTCTCCCTTCCTCTCTGTAAAAAATCAATAACGTATATTAAAAAAAATAAATAAATGAAAGCCCTGGGCAGATGTGGAGGGGTCCTGGCCTGGTCCAGGGCTGCGTGGAAGAGAGGGTGGGTGTTACAGGGACCAGACAGGAGCGTGGGTCTGGCCAGCCCCGCTCTGGGACCAGAGCGGTCCCCCCACCGCGATGATGAAGTCAGCTCTCACAGCCCGATCGATGGCTGCAGAGAGACCTTGTTCTGGAAGGAGGAGGCGGCTCTGGGGGCCTGAGCCTCGTCCACCCGAGGTTCCCACACTGAGTTTCTAGTTCACCTCTTCCTCGCAGCCTGCCCTCACTGCACCCCACAGACACCCCTCAAGTAGCTGGTGTTCTTCCCTGCGGAGGAGGCGGGGTCCGGGGCCTGGCCAGGCTGGATGGGCCCTGGGGCCCTGGGAAGGGACCTCTGGAGGCCTCGGGGAGCAGGGTCACCCCAGCCTCCGCCCTGTGCTGGGCCCTGGAGGCCTCGGGGGCTGGCGGACTGGGGCTCCTGTTTCCGGGGCCTTGCCTCATGCGTTGGGGGACTTGGCTGCGTTAGTGCCAGGGTGGGTGCAGAGGGCATCCCTGCTGCCGGGAGAGCCTCCGGGGCCGCCGTGCCCGTCTCCGGGGAGCGTCCTGGACGGAGGTGTGGTCCGGTGGGGGCTCGCGGGGCCCCAGGCGGTGGGGGTGGAGGAGCCTCTGACATCACTGCAGAGAGGAGAACCTCAGGGTGCGGTACTGCCACCCCAGTGACCGCCTCGCCTGGGGACAGGGCACGGGCAGGGTCTGGGCCGCAAGACCTGCTGGGCTGTGGGCCAGGCCAGGAGACCCGGCGCTGGGCCGAGCGAGATCTTGGGCACCGCCCCACCTCCCCTTCCCTCCCCCATAGGCACTCTGGGGGGCACGGGGCTCCGGGAGAGGCCTGTGGTGGTAAAGCCGGGGGGGAAGGCTTCAGCCAGGAAGCCAGGCCCAGGTCTCAAAGCACCGGCAGGTGGAGGATCCTGGGCTCTGGCGATTGTGTGAGGAGCAGAGAACCCCCTCTTGCCTCCCCCCAGCCCCCTGGGGAACAGGAAGCTTCTGCTAGGGTCTGCCTCCCTCTGGGGTAGGGAAACTGGGGTCCTGAGCCTTGGGGCTGGGCTGGCAGGAGGGGACCCAGAACTGGCTGGCTCGTCGCCCTTGATCGGTCCCACCTGGGGCCGGAGCCTAGTGAGGTGCTAAGAGGAGGAGGCGGGGGGCGGGGGGAGGCTGGGAGGGCTCAGAGCATGGAGGCCGGCCACCCAGATCAGTGCCCGGCTCCGTCACTCCCTCCCGGCCACCAGGCGTGTTTCTGCCTCTGAGCCTCGGTTTCCTCGACGGCGAGCTGGGCTTTCCCGGCCTGCATGACCCAGGGGGCTCTGAAAGTCCTTGGTGAAGTAATGGACGTGGCATGAGTTGTAGTCCCTCCCTGGGCTCAGAGAGGCAGGTCTGGGGGACAGCTTTGGGGAGAGACCCTAGAGAGAGTCCCCCCACCCCCACCCCCAGTGGCCATGACCTGAGCTGGCAGTGACCCCATGTGGATGGCCGCCCGGTCTGACCCCAGCGTGCTGACGTCACAGGGGCTGCAAACCGGGCTGCTGGCGGGCAGACTTTGCTCCCCCTCTCTGGGTGACCTCGGCCCGGGGCTGGCTCCTGACCCCGGGGAGGGGGGTGGGGTGTGTGGGCCGGCAGGTGGTGGGAGGAGGCCCGCTGGACCCTGACGGCAGGGCGCTTGGGGGGGTGGGGTGGGGAGGTCAGGCCTGCTGAGCGGGACAGTGGCTGGCGTCCAGAGCTGCAGCCTGAGGGCCTCCCCACCCTGCGGACCCCCTTCCTTCTGCACTTTCCTAGAACATTCTGCCTTCTGTCACTCGGGCCAGACTTTTCTCACTCCAGCTCCGCTCTGCCCCGGGACCCCCTCAAGGACACTCTGCCCTTCCTTCCGGGGTGCCTGTCGGCTTCCAGCAGCCTCTGTGTGCGTTCCAGAGGCAGGTCCCAGACCAGGCCATCATCATCATCATCATCGTCGTCCCCGTCCCGGGTGCGGGAGGGGAGCCGGGGGCGTCTGCGGCTCCGAGCCGGAGCGGAGGGAGCTCACCGCGGCTTCTCCTTTGGGTCCGGAGTTGTGGGCGCACGTTCGGTTGGAAACTGTGCTCTGGGCTCCTCCAGCTTCCCTTTCCCCATCCTCTCCCCTCCTCCCTCCCTCTTCCCCCTGCACCCCAGTTCCCGAATAGCCCCCCCCTCCCGGATCTGGTTTCCACTTTCCCTGTGGGGGACCGGCACCCCTTCCCGGCGGCGGCCTTTTCATTTTCCAGGGGACGCGAGGGGGAGATGGGGCGATAGAGCGGAGATGGGGCGATAGAGCGCCTCCCTCCTCGGGCGCACAGCTGGAGGGCCGCTGGCTGCAGGTGTGTGTGGCTGCCCGCTGCTAGTCCCCCCCCCCCATGAAACCGAAGACGCCTCATTCAGCCAGCGCCGGGAGGCTGTCTCGACAAGCCCCTGTGCCAGGGGTGACAGCCCCCCCCGACCCCCCCTGGGGCCAGGAGGCGTCTGCAGATGCATCAGCTGGAGAGCCGTTTCAGGGGCCCTCCTGGGGGGCCGTTGTTGGGAGGAGGCTGCGCGGAGCTTCTGGCCTGAGCTGATGGCTGCGCTGGGGTGGGATGAGGCTCTGGAACCCGGTGCCCCTGTCCCTGGGCTCAGAGGGGCAGTTGGGGGGACAGCTTTGGGGCTGACCCTATACTTGGAGAGACCCTGAGAGAGGGCCCCTTACCCCCCACCCCAGGGGCCATGACCGGAGCCTGTAGGGAGCCCACGTGAATGGCCAGCTCAGGCCGGAAGCCTCTGTCACCGGGCCATCACCCCCGTGGGGAAGCTGAGACCGATGACTCTGAGTCCCTGTGATCAAGACCCCTCCCCAGCCCCCCAGCCCCACATCCATCCCCGCCTTCCTCTCCGCAGTGACCACGTGTGTGGTGTGCCACCCTGGAGGGCAGCACGCCTGGCCTCCCCAGACACGCTCAGGCTGGGGCGAGGACCTCCCTAGCTGCCCCTCAGCTCCACGCCTGGTTGGCGGGCAGCCCGGGGGGTCTGTCCCGGCATCAGCCGTCCGTGGGGAGCGGGGCCCATAGAGCCGGGTCTTCCGGGGGGCGAGGGCCGGGCACTTTCCCTGCCCCTCCTCGCCGGCTGCCAGGGCAGCGCCCGGCCTTGCTCAACACCGAGCGGAATCGTTCCCAGCGGCCCCGGCCGGGCCTGTTCTCAGACAAGTCCCTTCATGAGGGCCGCAGGCGGCTCCCTTCCTGTGGGGGGGGGGGGGGGGGGGGGGGCTGGGGTGCTGGCGGCAGCTCTGACCTGGTTTGGGCATCAGGGCTGGGCCCCGGCTGCCAGATCCCCTCTCAGCACCTCCCTGGCCTCCCGGGGTGGCCCACGCCAGCTCCACGAGGCCGGGGAAAGGGCTCCTTAACCTTGACCTTGGGTTTCCTGTCCGTAAAGCCGGGCGTCACTGCAGAGGGGCCTCGAACGCGAAGCATGGATGCCACCCTGGGCCCCTGCCCTGCCCTGGGATTCGTTCCCCAGAGCCTCGAGGGCCGTGTCCAGCGGGCAGTGTGGGCACCGTGGAGGGGGGATTGTGTGTGTGTGTGTTTCAGGGGGGCTAGGTACCCAGGAGGTCCCCCCTAAGACACTCCTCCCAGTGGAAGCGCTCAGGGGGGGTGTTGGGGGCTTTTGGGGGGCCCTGTGGAAGCGCTGTCTCAGGGTGAAGGTGGGAGCCTGCCTGTTCCCCAGACCCTCCCCCCCTGCCCCCCTCAGGCCAGTCCCATCAGCCCCTCTGCAGGCCCCAGCTTGACTTGGTTCTGGTGGAGAGACGCCGAGCCGATAAATAACTGCCTGTCGGGCCAGAAATGCCCCTGGAGAGGAGGGGAGGGGAGGGGAGGGGAGGATGAGGGGATTGATGGCTGCGATTGTGGGTGATGGGGGCTCGGGGAGCCGTCACCTCTGAGGCACGGGGGCCCTCCCTGCTGGGAGTGTGGGCAGGGGCAGGTTTAAGGGTCTGGAGGCCACAGCCGTGCCTCCTCTGGGGCCCTGCTTGCCTCCTGGCAGCCCCCCAAGTCAGGAACGCAGCTTCGGGAGAGGAAGCATTGACCTGCTCCCCTCGGGCCGTCCTGGGCCCCGGGCCTGCCCCTCCCTCTCCCCCCAGCCCCGGCCTGGCTGTCTGTGACCCACGATCACCCACGGCTCTCTGGCCTCCAAGACAGGAACTGGGGCCTCTGCGCCCAGATGCCAGCCTGTCCCAGCCCAGGGCAGATCCGGGTTTTCCAACCAAGGTCCCAAGCCAGGGAGCCAGCTGCCGGGGGCACCACCAGGCGGCAGAGGGCGGGGCCTCAGCCCGGGGCAGCCCTGCTCTGGTCGGGTCCCCGAGGCCCTTGCTCCCCTCCCCAGCCCTGATCACTGCCTGGGACACCTGATGGGAGAAGGGGCGCAGAGCGGGGAGGAGGAGGAGGAGGAGGAAGAAGAGGAGGAGAAGGTGGCCGTGTTCGGCCCACCCAGCCCAGCCCGATGGAGGGCCAGCCTGGCCTTGGGACCGAGGCTTCTTAGTTTCCTGCTTCTTTTTTATATATATATATATATTTTTTAAAATATATTTTATTGATTTTTTACAGAGAGGAAGGGAAGGAATAGAGAGCTAGAGGCATTGATGAGAGAGAAACATCGATCAGCCGCCTCCTGCACGCCCCACACTGGGGATGTGCCCACAACCAAGATATGCACCCTTGACCGGAATCGAACCTGGGACCCCTCAATCCGCAGGCCAATGCTCTATCTACTGAGCCACACCGGTTTTGGCTGGTGGTGCTTTTTTTTTAAATTAAATATTTATTATTCAGATTATTAATTTGTTTCTCTTTTTTCCCTTCCATAGCATCCCTCCATCCAGCTCCCTCTGCCCTTACCTCCCTCCCGTTGACCTCATCCATAGGTGTATGATTTTTGTCCAGTCTCTCCCTGTGCACCCCTCACCCCTTCCTCCCTGAGAATTATCAGTCCACTCCCTTTCTGTGCTCCTGATTCTATTACGTTCACCAGTCTATTCTGTTGATCAGATTTTTAATTCACTTAATTTTTAGATTCCCTTGTTGATAGATGTGTATTTGTTGTTCGTTGGTGGCGCTTTTGAAAGGGTCTGTGGTTTATCCATCACGGAGGCCGGCAGCAGGTGACACGTCAGTGACTCAGCGTTGGGGTTGAAACCACAGGGCCTGGGACCTGATGGGTGGCTGCGGTTGAGAGGGTGGTGTGGGGCTCGGGGAGCGGTCGCCCCAGCCTTCGAAGCACCTTCCTGGAACCTCCGAGATGCCCACTTGGTGCCCTGGCTTGTGACCCTGCCTGCCAGGGAGTTTTCATGCCCAAGCTGCCCTGCAGGAGAACCCGGCTCCTGGGCAAAGGCTCCCCTGGGATGGAAGTCCCCCCGCCCCCTCCAGGGAGGGCGCCCCTCTTGGTGGCCGGTGTGGCGGAGAGCTGCCAGGACTTGGCCTGCAGCTGCCTCTCGAAGCCTCTTTGCCAGCCTTCTAGCCACAGACGCGCCACTTGCTCTTGGGCGCGGCCGGCAGCCGAGTGACGAAGACTCGGCCCTCGGCAGGCCTGACCCCGGCTGGTCCAGGCCGCCCCCTCTCCACCTCTGGAGTCTGGGCTGGCACCTTGGTCGCCCCGGGCTCTGGGGCAGGGGTGGGGACTCTTACTCAAGGACGCGCTCCGGAGCCAGGGGCCGTGTGGCAAAGCTTGGCAGGTTGGCAGGTCTCTCTCAGGACAGAGGGGCCAGCCAGGCAGGTGCTTCCTGCGGCCGGGGGGGGGGGGGGGGGGGGCAGGGGGCAGGTGCGGAGAGCAGGTGCTCCGGGGACGGCAGCGGGGACACGGCCTGCTTTCAGACCCTTCCCTGTCTCCCAGCATCTGCCCCGCGACCCCCAACCCCACCCTGCCAACCCTGGCCTCGCCCTCTCAGGCCGGTGGTACCCCAAGGGGCTGTGCTGAGGAGGGGGAGGGAGCAACCGGTCCGTGCTTTGAGCAAACTGAGTGTGTGGGCATCGGTTCTGGCCTTGATTTACCGCCAGGGTGTGGTTTTTGGATGAGCAGCTGAATTCCTGGGGTCTACAGATGTGCGAGGGCCCCAGACAGGTAGGGCTGGCTTGCCTTCCTCCCGTCCCAGTGAGGTTCCATGCTGGGCCAACTGTGTCCCCCAAGCAGCCCCACAGGAGGCCACACATTTTTTTTTTTAATATATTTTATTGATTTCTTACAGAGAGGAAGGGAGAGGGATAGAAAGTCAGAAACATTGATGAGAGAGAAACATTGATCAGCTGCCTCCTGTATGCCTCCTACTGGAGTTGTGTACGCAAGCAAGGTACCTGCCCCCCGACCGGAATCGAACCTGGGACCTTTCAGTCCGCAGGCCGACGCTCTATCCACTGAGCCACACCGGTCTCGGCTTATTGATATTTTTTACAGAGAGGAAGGGAGAGAGATAGTTAGAAACATCGATGATGAGAGAGAGCCATCGATCAGCCGCCTCCTGCACTTTCCCTACTGGGGATGTGCCTGCAACCAAGATACATGCCCTTGACCGGAATTGAACCTGGGAACCTTCAGTCCGCAGGCCGACGACGCTCTACCCACTGAGCCAACCCAGTTTTTGGCTTTTTTTTTTTTTTTGGAGAGTGGGGAAGAGAGAGGGAAAGACGGAGAAACATCGATGGGAGAGAGATGGCCACCAAAGCATGTGCCCTTGACTTGAGATCACACCCGGGACCCATTGGTCTGCAGGCGGACGCTCTAGCCACTGAGCCAAACCGGCTAGGGCGAGGTGGTGGGGGGGGGGGGGAGGAAGGGAGAGAGATAGTTAGAAACATCGATGATGAGAGAGAGCCATCGATCAGCCGCCTCCTGCACTTTCCCTACTGGGGATGTGCCCGCAACCAAGATACATGCCCTTGACCGGAATTGAACCTGGGACCCTTCAGTCTGCAGGCTGACACCTCTACCCACTGAGCCAAACCGATTTTGGCATTTTTTAATTTTTTAATTTTTTATTTTTGGAGAGCGGAGAAGAGAGAGAGGAAAAGACGGAGAAACATCGATGGGAGAGAGATGGCCATCAAAGGATGTGCCCTTGACTGGGATCAAACCCGGGACCCACTGGTCTGCAGGTGGACGCTCTAGCCACTGAGCAAACCTGCTAGGGCGAGGAGGCCCCCCCGTTCTTAGCACCGAGGCTGCTGAGAGTGAAACTGAGGTCTCACCCCGGCAGCTGGCAGCTGGCGACCCAAGTTCAAGCTCAGCAGTTTCTGCTCATTTCCTCCCGGGGAGCTGAGGCCGTCCCAGGCGGCGGCTGCATCGGGGACAGGGGACCGAGGAGGCCTCTCGGCCCAGCCCTGCCCTGCCCGGTCCCGCGTGGAGACCCGGCCCTGCAGGGAGAGGCCGCCCTGGGGCCGGGGAGCGGGTTTCAGCGGAGAAAGTGTTTGCTTAAGAGCGTGTTGTGTCAACAAGATCCACGGAGGGATAAGGGTGCGCAGCTGAGGAGACAAATTGTTGGCAGGGAGGGCGAGCCCCGGCTTATCTGGCCAGGAGCGGCCCTCTTGGGCAATTGCTAGCCTGCTGCGGCTGCTCTGTGTGGGCGAGAGGCTGCGCCTGCCTCCCTGGCATGTGCTGGGTCCCGGGCGGTGCCTCCCAGGCTGGCCGGTCAGGTGCCAGGGTGCCGGGTCCTCTGCGGGCCTGCGTCCCACTCGTGGGAACTGTGGGAAGACTGGGTCTCTTTGCCCCGTGGGGGACACTGTTCTGGATGGAGCCCCGGCCCCCATCCAGCTTCCTCTCCTGGAGGGGGTCTCGTCCCCAGGGCCTTCTCAGGATGGCGGAGGGCCTGAGGGTGGGCAGAGGCCAGGGTCTCAGCGGGTGGGTCCTCTGAATGCTGGCCCCCACCCCCACCCCCAGCTGCCCATTTGGGAGCAGTGTGCCCTGGGCCTGGATGGGAGTTGATGGGGGTGTGTGTGGGGGTGGTGGGGGTGGGGTCCTCACTCTGGACCTGCCTGGTGGGGACAGGCTTGGGGGAGGGGCTCTGCGGAGGCAGGACCAGGGTGGGTTGGAAGCCTCCTGCGGAAACAGAGACGGGGGATGAGGTCGGGGCTGCAGGGGCCCTGAGGGGTGCTGTTCATTGTAGACGGGCCGGACCGGGTCAGCTCAGGGCTTTCGGGGGCCAGTTTGGGTCTTTCAGAGGAAGCGCCGTGGTATTTCCAGCCCAGCGGTTTCTGCACATGTCTGAAGCTTCCCCTGATGGGGAACCCCCACCCCCACCCCCCGTTTCCGGGTCCAGCTCTGGCTCAGGAGGCCGCACGGCTGGTGTCTATCCCTCCCGGCTGGTCTGTCCCTCCCTGCTCGGCTCCACTCAGGAGTGAGGCCATGTGGCCGGGGCCAGTGGCGGCTGCCTTCTGACACTCTGCACTGTGCCTCCTGTGAACCGGCACCTCCTGCCCCCTCTCCTCCTGAAACGCTGCCACCCCCTGCTCCCCTCTTCCCGACAGGCCCCGCGTCCCCCCTCCCTGAGCTGGGGCTCCGGCAGCCCACAGAGCCTGGCTCTGTCGGTCCCGCGTGGGCCTGGCCTCGTGGGATTTGGGCAGTAATCCTGGGATGGAGATGTGACTCTGGCCCCACTCTACAGATGGGGAGACTGAGGCCGTACGAGGGGTTAGTCTGGTCCCCAGGGCCACCGCGCTGGCTGGCCTCCCTGCCCCTTGTGGGTGCTGGCTCTGATGCCGGGTCCTTTCCAAACAGACCGCACGGCAGGGCTGTGCGGGTCAAAGTCTGGTTGCCGGACAGGTCACCTTGCTCCCCCTCCTGCCAGCTGGCTGCCGGCCCGCCCTCCCCCACCTGCACCCCCTGGAGCCCACGTTACTGTACGTGCCACTGGGCTGTGTGTGTGGAGCGACCCCCTTCCCTCTGGCCTGCTCCCCGATCCTGCTGGGGGCCCTGATTCGGGACCACTGACCCCTACAGCCGCTGGGCCAAGCAGGCAGCATGCCCCGGGACGGCGGGTCCCTCCCAGGGCCCCTTCCGGGTGCCCCTTTCGAGCAGGACCCCTCTAGGTCAGCCTCGCCTGTTCCCCAGAGCGCCTGGACCCGTCCCTCCTGGGGATGGGGCCACAGGTCAGCGGTGGGAAGGAGCCTGGTGGCCACACCTGCCTGGGCACCCACAAATCAGCCCGTGCCCTCTCTGCCCCCCAACCCCCCCGCCCTCCATGCGGGGCCCTCGGTGTCCGCATGCTGGTCCCCAGCACGCCTGGGGCTGCCTTTCTGGCGCCAGGGCCTTGTGTCCTGGCTCCTGGGGGTCCCTGAAAGCCCCAGTCTTCCACCCCCCGAAGCTTCCTGGCCGGTGGCCCCAAAAGCGTATTCTCAGGGTGGCTAGGCTGGGGGGATCCCCGGGGGAACCCCAGCCCGGGTTCCGGGAACAGGTCTTCTGTCTGCTCTCGGAGGCTGGGGCTCTCTCGCCAGATGGAGCTTCATGGACCGAGGGCCTGCTCCCCTCTCTGTGCTTCTGCACCCCAACACCTGGCACAGGGCTGTGTGGTCAGAGCATTAGGATGTGTGTGTGTGGGGGGGATGGCAAAGCCTGCCCAGCGCCGAGCGTCCTGAGCCACCCACCAAGGCTCCTCCCTGTGCTGTGTGTGAGCAGCCCTGGGCCTGGATGGGAGACGGTTGGGGTGGGTGGGAGGGGAGGTCAGGCCTTGTGGGGACACGCTAGGGGGGGCAGGCTCAGCACCCTGGCAAGCCCCCACTCAGGCGACTCTTTTCTGGTTCCTTTGCAGCAAATTGTGGCGACCAATGTGCCCCCCGAGGATCAGGATGGCTCCGGGGACGACTCTGACAGCTTCTCCGGCTCGGGTGCAGGTGAGCAGCAACGGCAGCAGCTGTGGGCGAGGACGGGGGCCAGGCAGCCCCCCGCATGGCTGGGCCCGGGTGGGGGTGCCGGGGCAGAAGGAGGGGGCTGGAGTAGCCGGGAGAAAACATGTATTGGTGAGGTGGGGGCTGTGGTGGGTGCTTCAGACAGACGTGGGCTCCCCCTCTCCGCTCTGTTCACGGGGCGACCTTTGGAAGTTGTTTGGCCTCTCCGAGCCTCGGGTTCCTGGTCTGTAAAATGGGAATCATGTCTTGACTGCATAGGGCCGCTGGGAACTAGCTGTAAGGCCGCACAGCGCCCGATGGGGGGGGGGTGTACAGCGGTACCTCGAGATACGAGTGCCCTAACATACGAGGTTTTTGAGATACGAGCCGTCGAGCGAGCGATTTTTGCTTTGAAATACGAGCAACATTTGAGATAGGAGTCATCGCGAGGATCGGCCGGCTGCACACGACCCACCAGTTTACCGCGACTCGGGCGTCTCCTAGTTTCCCACGCCTCAAGGTTACGGGACGAATTAAACTCGTATCTTGAGGTACCGCTGTATCTCTATAAATGTTCCCCTGCCCCCCACATCCCCTCTCCCTGGGGAAATGAGGTCCCTGAGCTAGAGGGGGTCAGGGAGCCTCCCAGAGGAGGTGCTTGTGAGCTGGACCTCAGAGGAGAGCGGAGGCCATCCTCAGGGGAAGGGGCCTGGGCAGAGGCCCGGGGGCTGGGAGAAAGGGCAGGGGCCTGGGCTCTGGGGGGAGCCGGATCTTTCTTTCCTTCCTTTTTTTTTTTAATATATATTTTATTGATTTTTACAGAGAGGAAGGGAGAGGGATAGAGAGTCAGAAACATCGATGAGAGAGACATCGATCAGCTGCCTCCAGCACACCTCCTACTGGGGATGTGCCCGCAACCAAGGTACATGCCCTTGATCGGAATCGAACCTGGGACCTTTCAGTCCGCAGGCCGACGCTCTATCCACTGAGCCAAACCGGTCTCGGCGGGAGCCGGATCTTTCTGCAGAGAGAGCCGGTGTCACAGAGGGGCCGGCACGGGGGTCCGGGGCCCCGAGGATACCCCCCAGCCAGGGAGCGGGGTACAGCCGATGCACGAAGGTTTCTTCCCAGGTGGCCTGCGTGTCTCTTGGCTCGGAGACCAGGCCGTCCCGGGTCCACAGGCGGCAGATGGAGGCAGCTCTCCTCATTCCCCAGAGTCAAGTTCAGTGTCAGCTGGCTCCACCCCAGGGGCAGACTCCTCTGGGGGTGGGAAGAGCTGGCTGTGCTAGCCGGGGATGGGGTGGGGGGCCCTGAACGTGGCCGGTTTAGATGCTCTGCGCCTCCAACCAGCTCTGCTCTGGCCCTGCAGGCGCTCTGCCCGATTTCACCGGGTCCCAGACGACCTCCTTCACCTGGAGGGACACGGGGCTCCTGACGGTCACGGCCACGGCTCCAGAGCCCACCGGCGCCGTTACCGCGGCCGCCTCCACCGCCATCCTGCCCGCCGAGGGAGTGGGGGACCAGGAGCGAGACACGGCAGTCCTGGCCAAGCTGGAACCTGGCTTTGCCAACCGGGAAAAGACCAGCCTCCCCCCCAGCGAGACCACCCCCCACCCAGCCACCCACCGGGCCTCGCCACCCCGAGCCCCCACCACGGCACGGGCGCCCGGCACCTCGCATCCCCTCGGGGACGCGCAGCCTGAGCACCCCAAGACCGCGGCCCCCGAAGGCCTGGGCCCGCTCGGCCCGCACCCTGCGGCCCCTCACACGACCGTGGCGGAGGAGAGCGGTCCTTGGGTCACCGAGAGGACTGCTGAGGCCGGGACCGGCACCCAGTTCCCCAGAGGAGAGGGCTCCGGGGAGGAGGTGAGGAGTGCTTCCCGGGACGGTGGGTGCCCACAGGGCTGGGGGGGAGGGGGCGGGGACCGTGCCTGGTGGCCTGGCATTCCCAGCACCCTGAGCCCGGAGCAAAGTCCCGTTCCCCACCATGAAGACAAGGTCGTGAGGCCCTCCCTGCCCTCGCCCCACGGCTGGACCCGAGCTGCGTGCACCCTTCTAGCAGGGTTGATGCGGGTCCCTGAGGGGCGTGGTGATTTTACCCTAGAGCTGTGGTTCTCAACTTCCTAAGGCCGTGACCCCGCAATACAGCTCCTCATGTGGCGGTGACCCCCAACCAAAAAATAATTTTGGGGGTGGCTACTTCAAAACTGCAATTCTGCTACCGTTATGATTCGGAAGGTAAATACCTGATATGCACGATGTATTTTCCGATGGCTTTAGGCGACCCCTGTGTTTTTGGTCGTTCGACCCCCCCCACCGGGGTCGCGACCCACAGGTTGAGAACCGCTGCCCTAGGGCGAGCCTGCTCCCTGTCCTATGGAAGCCCGTGCTTTCTATTTTTATTTTATTTTTTTGTTTTTAAATATATTTTATTGATTTTTTTACAGAGAGGAAGGGAGAGGGATAGAAAGTCAGAAACATCGATGAGAGAGAGACATTGATCAGCCGCCTCCTGCACGCCCCCCACTGGAGATGTGCCCGTAACCAAGGCACATGCCCCTGACTGGAATCGAACCTGGGACCCTTCAGTCCGCAGGCTGACGCTCTATCCACGGAACCACACCGGTTTTGGCAGAAGCCCGTGCTTTCTATTTTTATTTTTAAATATATTTTATTGATTTTTTACAGAGAGGAAGGGAGAGGGATAGAAAGTCAGAAACATCGATGAGAGAGAGAGACATTGATCAGCTGCCTCCTGCATGTCCCCTACTGGAGATGTGCCCGCCAACAAGGCACATGCCCTCGACTGGAATCGAACCCGGGACCCTTCAGTCCGCAGGCCGACATGGGTCTCGGCAGAAGCCCGTGCTTTCTATCCAGGCACACATCCCCGCCCCAGTCCCTCGCCAGGTGGCGGGAGGGGGGCCCGGCTGGGCGGCCCCAGAAGTCCGACTGGGCGGGGGCATTGTCCGAGTCGGTGGCCGCTGTGACGGGGAGGCCCGATCTCCCGCTGGCTGCGCACACCCACCGGGAGGCGGCCCCCCAGCCTGACGCTGCCCTCCCCTGCCCCTCCTGCAGGACTTCACCTTCGACCTGCCCGCGGAGGGCGCCACCGGGTCCCCCGAGGAACGAGAGGAGCCCCAGGAGCCCCCCGTGGGCCGAGGCGCCACCGGGGCCTCGCAGGGCCTCCTGGACAGGAAGGAAGTGCTGGGAGGTGAGTTTTTCCCCGGTAGGCGGGCGGGCAGGACGGAGGGCAGACAGACGGCTGCTTTCGGGGGGCGCGGGGCTGTCTTGTTAGCCGTGGCCTGGGGGGGCTGCCCGGCGGGGGAGGGGCTGCGCTGAGCCGGCCTCTGCCCGCCGCCTCCCCAGGGGTCATCGCCGGAGGCCTGGTGGGGCTCATCTGCGCCGTGTGCCTGGTGGGCTTCATGCTGTACCGGATGAAGAAGAAGGACGAGGGCAGCTACTCCCTGGAGGAGCCCAAGCAGGCCAACGGCGGCGCCTACCAGAAGGCCAGCAGGCAGGAGGAGTTCTACGCCTGACCGCGGCCGGCTCCCCGCCCTCCCCGCTGAAGAACGGACTGCAGGCCGCCTCCGCCCGGCACCCACCGGCCACCCCCCTCCCCGCGCCCCCAGCCCCCGCGGGCCCTCCCCACGGCGTCCCGGGCAGGCTGGGGCCTCCTCTGCTCCTCTGACTTCCGCCGGAGCCTGGGGCGCGAGGGCTTTGCGCCTCCGACCTTCCCCCCTGCCCCCAGCCAGCGCCCGGCAGCATCGCCCCGCCTGACGACTCCGTTTCCCCCACCCGGGACGGCTCCGGAGAGGGGGCAGCCCCCGCCGTGGACCCAGTCGGCCGCTGGGGCTCAGGGCTGGCCCTCCTGTAGCACTTACCGGGAGAGGCCCCCCCACCCCTGTCCTGGCCGGGAGGGGACTTCAGGGTGCCCTGCGAGCCCGCTTGGTTTTGGGGAGCAGGTGGAGGGGGGGCTGGCTTAGATCTCCACTTGTTTTTGCACACGTTTCCTCCCGTTTCCTCGCTCCTCGTCCAGCAGCCGTTATTCCTTCTGATGTCAGGGAAGCGGGTGTGAGCCCCCCCCCGCCCCGACCTGGCTTCCCGCATCCGCCGCCAGCTCGCAGCGTCGGGGTTCAGAAGACGTTTTCTTTTTAAACTAGAAGAGCCAAATCCGGGGCCGGCACAGGCCCAGTGTCCGCGTGGCCTCTGCGCCTGCCACTCGAGGGATGTCTGGCTGGTCCCGTCGGGGGGCCGGCCGGCCTCGGCTGCCGCGGGCAGGCACTTCCTTTGAGCAGCCGGCCGGCCCGGGCCCAGGAGCTCGGCCCCCGAGCGAGGGAAACGGCGTCCCGGCCCCTCTGGCTGGGACCAGGGAGGAGGACCGTGGGGTCCGAGGGGGGCCTGGGGAGGCTTCCTCCTGGGGAGGTGGCCAGAGGCACCACGCCCCTCCCGAGGACCAGGCTCACCGACGCGCCCCCTCGGCCCTGGCCTGGCGGGGACCCGGAATGTTCCAAAGACGGACGGTCTGTTGCTTTTGGCAAGACTCTTCTCAGTCCAGTGGGTGTCCCGGTCCCGTGGCTTCCCCCGCGTGATAAACTGTCACGGAAGCGGCCGCGTGAGCCCGCCGCCGCCTGTGCCTCCTCTCTGCTGGCCGGCCGACGTGACCACCCTCTTCTCTGACCACGACGACGCTGGGAAACGAAGGGCTTCGTGCCTTCACCCCCCGAACCCCCAGCCGCCCCAGGGTGCGACTCCCAGGGCCGGAATCGCTCTGGTTCGGTTGGTTGGTTTGCTGATATTCTTCCGGAGGCCGGCCGGTCGGTCAGTCGGTGCAGCCAAGGTCATGTCGCCAAGGTCATGTAAGCTCTGACGTGCGTTCACGCGTGGCCAAGCTCCAAGCATCGTCTCCTCGGGCGGCTGATGAAGCGGCAGCGCCCCCAGCACAGCTTGACCCGCCCAAGGTCACGGCCACCCGGGCCGGAGCCCAGGCCGGCCGGCCTCGCCGACAGACACCTGGGATGGCCCCCCCCACCACACCGTGGCGGGGCAGGGGCCCCCACGGGCTTCTAGGAACGCTGGCACTCGCTTATTTAATCTGACAGCCTCCCAGCCGCTCCGAGAGGGGTGACTGCGAGAGACGCACCGCCCAGGGAGGGCCACCGGGGCCCGGGGTTCAGTTCTGGGGCTCTGTGCCCCGGGACGTGGGACTGGACGCGGCTCGGGGGGTGGGGTGGGGAAGGGGGGTCTATGACCGAGCTCCTCTCTGCTGGTCCCTGGGACGGGGCCGAGCCTGTGGCGGGGCCCGTTCATGTAACGCCAATAAACGGTACTTGGTCACTCTGGGCTGCCGTGTGGTCGCGTGTCTTCTTGGGCCGGCGAGGTCCTTCCTGGTCACCTCCTGGGAGGGGTGGCCCGGCCCTGGGCGGGGCGCTGGGCTCGGTGAAGAAGCGCCGGTCCCTTCTGCTCCCCTGGCCAGCATCAGCCCTCGCCATCGTCCCTCCCAGGGCTCCCTGCCTTACGGGCCTTCTAGCGCAGCGGTTCTCAGCCTGGGGGTCACGACCCCTTTGGGGGTCGAACGAGCCTTTCACAGGGGTCGCCTAAGACTATCAGAAAACACCTATTTCCCATGGTCTTAGGAACCAACACACCGCTCCTCGGTGTCGCAAAGTGTAGCCATGTAGTTTTGTTGTCCTATGAAGACTGTTACCCATGCTACACCATGATTCAAGACAAAATTTCATTTATTTGTCATTAGGAATAAATATCTCAAAATATATAATTACATATTGTTTTTGTGATTAATCCCTATGCTTTAATTATGTTCAATTTGTAACAACGAAAATACATCCTGCCTATCAGATATTTACATGACAGTTCATAACAGTAGCAAAATGACAGTGATGAAGTAGCAACGGAAATAATGTTATGGTTGGGGGTCACCACCCCATGAGGAGCGTCTTAAAGGGTCGCAGCCTTAGGAAGGTTGAGAACCACTGTTCTAGAGCATTCCCTCCCACGGGACACAACGCTCCCTGTGACTCGAGTGTGCGGGCCCCTCCGTCCACTCATTGTCCTGGGACCCCGGGTGAGAACTCGCCGGCAGGTGGTCTGAAGCGCCAGAGGTCTGCAAATGCTGCCTGCACACAATTTGCGGCCACTCTGCCCGATGTTGCAGCGGGAATTTGGGGGGTTGGAAGGCTCCCCACTGCAGGAGCCCCGTGTTCTCAGGGCACCTGGCGGCCCAGCCTCACCCAGAGTCTCCTGGGGGCTGTGGGCGCTCACCCAGCCCTGCAGCTGCCCCTCACAACGGATCTCCTGGGGGCGGGCCTGCCCCTTATGCCAGGCCCCAGATGTGTCCTAGGGAGACGGGAAGGACTGTTCCTGGGGCCTGTGCCTGTGGGGGGCAGTGAGGGGCAGTGGGGAGCAGCGACCGCAGGCCCTGGGTGGGTTTGCAGAGTGGAGGTTGCTGCCCTCTGGCCGTGGCCCCTCGGGTCTGGAGGCTGGGACCATCCTGAGATCATTCAAACACTGACCGTCCCAAGCGCGAGCTTTCTGCCCGGGCCTGGGCTGGCAGGAGGGCACAGATGTGGAGGGAGAGGCAGCCAGGACTTCATGTTTTTACTGAACTTCCTGTGGGCCAGACTCTGCCAGTCAGGGCGCCGGCCTATTCCATCCCCACTGAAAGCTAACCGGGCGGGGATGGCGCTGCCGTTAACGGTCCTCAGGCTGCAGACGAACGCTGACACACAGCAAGGCCTGCAGCTGAGCGGTGGAGCTGCGATTTGCACGGGCCTGGGTCCTGAGGCCACAGGGGCTGTGCACACAGAGAAGGTGGCAGTAAAATGGGCGGGGGGGGGGGGCGAGGGTTCCCCACCACCAGCAAGTTTTCCAGACCCCAGCCTTCTGGGCCACTGCTCCTGTCACATCCCAATGGGTTAAACGGCCCAATGCCTCCCCCTCTCTCTGCTGAATCCTTGGGCTCCTCACGCCCCTGTCCCTTCCCCAGGGCGCCTCTCAGACGGGTGGTGCCATCCCAGGCTTTACTGAAAGTTGGAGGCTAACAGTAAAGAAGGTCCCGTGTGAAGGGATTCATTTATTATTATTTTAAAATATATATTTTATTGATTTTTTTACAGAGAGGAAGGGAGAGGGATAGAGAGTCAGAACATCGATGAGAGAGAGACATCTATCAGCCGCCTCCTGCACATCCCCTACTGGGGATGTGCCCGCAACCAGGATACATGCCCTTGACCGGAATCGAACCTGGGACCTTTCAGTTCTCAGGCCGACGCTCTCTCCACTGAGCCACACCGGTTTCGGACCGTGTGAAGGGATTTAAACGCCATCTTCAAGTCCCTGGGGTACCCCGGCCTCGGGAATTTCTCTCTGCCCATCTCTCAGGCCTTCGCTCGCTCCCCCCTTCCCATGACCTTGACCCCTTCTCCCTTCTGCTTTCCCGGCTCCCTGCTCCCCATGCCTGCCACTGAGTACCATTTCCAGCCCCCTCGCGTTTAGGTCATGCCCATGTGACGGGGTGTGTGCTCCACAGTGTATAGGGATGAGGGACGCTCTGTATTGCCCACTGAAAGTTTGTTCACTTCCGTTGTTTCTCCACCAAAGAGCCGCCCTCTCTGTGTGCTTTCTTACTTGGCGGCCATTCTGCCTGGCTGGTTTCTGGAGCTTTTCGTGGGATAGCGCGGGGTTCTCACCTCTCAAGCCAAGGTGCTCGGCCTGCTGGCCGGGCGATGGTGGTCCGGGGGAGACCGGAGGGTGAGGGCAGTTTCAGTGATGGGGTCCCTGAGGGCTGTGGTGGCATCTGGGTCACAGCTGTGGTGCTTCTGCTGGGTCTGGAAGGGCATTCCGACTGGCCTCCAAAGCCAGGGCACGCAGGTATTCCAGGCTGAGGGCCGGGCTTGGGCAAAAACAGAGACTTCCTGCTGAAGTGGACCGAGCGCGGGTGTGGTGAGGAGGCGGCAGGCCCTTCGCCTGGAACCTCCTGCAGGGGGAGGGGGGAGGGAGAGGGGAGAGGTTGGGAGAACCCGAAGCCAGGGGTGATGCCAGATGAATGAGGACTTGCAGAGGGTTGGGGGGATGGAGTCCAAGGGACAGCGGAGAGGCTGGGGATGGGGGTCAGGGGGTGGGGCTCGGTTTGAGAGCTCGTTAGGAGGTAAAACTGACAGGACCGCCGAGACGGTTTGGCTCAGTGGATAGAGCGTCGGCTGCGGACTGAAGGGTCCCAGGTTCGATTCCGGTTGGAGGCGTGTACCCTGCTTGCGGGCACATCTCCACTGTGGGGCGTGCAGGAGGCGGCTGATCGATGTCTCTCTCATCGATGTTTCTGACTTTCTCTCTCTCTCCCTTCCTTTCTGTAAAAAATCAATAAAATATATTAAAAACAAAACAAACAAACAAACCTGACAGGACCTAGGAGGCTTGTCCCCAGCTCACTGGGTGGCACGAGCCTCCCGCAGGTGCCCTGAGCGGAGCCTCGGGGAGAAGGGGCCTGTGACAAGGCCGTCCTCTCCGCTGGCCATCGGGGGTGAGGCTGGAAGGCAGCCGCCCCAGAGCTGAGCCCCCCGGGTGGGGGGAGGATGTCTCAGGTCCCCTCTCAGGTCAGGCAGCCTCTGGGAGGAAGAGAGAGGAGGCAGAAGACTCTCGGGGGCTCAGGGTTTCTGATGCAGGAGCTGGGGGCGGGCCCTGGGCGGGGAGCCTGCAGGGGCTTGGGGTTCTTCGGGCTCCCTCCCTCCTCCCTCCCACTCCCCAACCCCACGGCGCCCCTACCCAGTGCCTGTCCTCCCGCCGTGCATGCCCGCTTTGCACCCACTCGGGGCGTGTGGGTGTGTGGCTGCGCCCCGTCCTCAGAGCTGCGTCCCACGCCCGCTCAGCTTCCAGGACGGGCTCAAAGCTCCTTTGGGGAGAGGCCCTCAGGACTCTGTGCCGTCGCAACCCCTGGGTCACACCGAAGCGCCCACGTGGCACCATTCCACTTACGCCAAGTTCAGGAGCGGGCGAAAGGACCTGCTGGTCACTGCGGCCACCTCGGCGGGGGGAGTGGCATCGTCCAGGCAGGCTCTCGAAGGCACCTCCTCTGAAAGACTCTCTGGAATGTTCCCTGGCTTGGTGGAGGCTGTGATGACCAGGGTGTATGTGTCTGTCAAGAAACCACCAAGTCACACCCGCACGATGGGTGCCCGCTGCATGTTATTCTGTAATCAGAGTTAAAGGCGGCGGGGGGGCGGAGGGGGCTTATAAAAGGCCTTCTGAGAGTCTAATTAGTCCCTTTAAACGCCATGACGGTGTTTTCAGCGGCCCGGGGAGGCCCACCTGGCCGATGTTTTCTGCTTCGGGGTCCCAGCAGGTCCTCATTTACGGGCAGAGCGGCCCAGGGCAGAGCCTGGCACATGGCTTCCTGCCCGCTCAGCCAGGAGGGGGCCCGGGAGGTGGGCACCGCCGGCCGGCAGCCCTCAGGACCCTCCTCCCCAGCTGCAGCCGGTTCCTGGAACCGGCCCGGCCCGGCGGCGGCGTTTCCAGCACTTGAGGCGGGAGCGAGCCCGCTCCTCCGCTCCAGGAAAATATTTGTTCAGGGACTTGGCACCGGAGGAGAGGAAATAGAAGCCACCTTGGAGCCCGAGGGCGGCGCGGCCGGCCGCGTTGTCTGTCTGTCTGCCCCTCCAGATTGCCGCCGAGGCCGCGGGCCTGCCGTCTGGGGCCAGGCCTGGGAATCCCCCCCACACACACACACACAGACACACAGGCCAGCGTGGGGGCTGAGCCCGGGGTGCCAGCTGCCCGTGCCTCCAGCTCAAAAGCTGATGGAGCCTCCCGTGAACCAGGCACAGTACCGGGCCCTGAGTGCCGTCGGTGACCCCGGCCCTGGCTTTCCCGTCCAGGCTGTGGGGAGGTGGCGAGGGGGACTGGCCAGTGGAAAGGCCGTGGACGGCAGCCTCTCGGAGCCCTGGCCAGGGTGCCGGGAGCCAGCCCGGCTGGCAGGATGGCCATGGAGCTGGCTGCAGGACGAAGGGAACCGAGCGCAGGGGTGACGGGGCGGAGTGTTTCAGGTAAAGGGAACAGCACAATGGCAAAGGCCCGGGGGGGCTCGAGCCAGCGCGGGTTTTGGGATGTGGGAGGGGTCGGCGGTGGGAGACCCAGGGTTGGGGACACCGAGGGGACCCAGCGGCTGGCTGGCTGGCGCCACGAGGCCTCAGCGTGAGCTCAGGAGCGTGGACTTTCCCCCGAGGCAGCGGACGGTTTTGTTTTGCAACGTTTGACCCCCGGGGTTGTGATTCGTTTGGTAGAGAAAGGTATCGAGAAGAAAACAAAACCAGTCTCCAACCCCTCCACCACCCAGGCAGGTCCCGGTGCCATTGTACAGTGGTACCTCGAGATACGAGTGCCCTAACATACGAGATTTTTGAGATACGAGCCGTCGAGCGAGCGATTTTTGCTTTGAAATACGAGCAACAGTTGAGATAGGAGTCATCGCGCGGATCGGCCGGCTGCACACGACCCACCAGTTTACCGCGACGCGAGCGTCTCATAGTTTCCACGCCTCAAGGTGACGGAACGAATTAAACTCGTATCTCGAGGTGCCACTGTATTTTATTTTATTTTATTTATATTTTATTGATTTTTACAGAGAGGAAGGGAGAGGGATAGAGAGTTAGAGACATTGATGAGAGAAACATCGATCAGCTGCCTCCTGCACGTCCCCCAGGTACACGCCCTTGACCGGAATCGAACCTGGGACCCTGCAGTCCGAAGGCCGACACCCTATCCACTGAGCCACACCAGGCAGGGCCCGGGGCCACCATAAACATTAAAATTCTCGGGGGCTGGTGCGGAGAACCCGGAGCTGGCCGGAAGGGATGGGCGAGGCGTTTTCCACCCGTGTCTCCGGCCAAAGGCACGGCCGCCGGACAGGCCTGCGCCCTGCGCGTCCAGAAGCTCTTCCCACGCGTGTCCGGCCGAGGACACGTCCGTGCTTTTCCACAGTCACACAGAGGGAGGGTCCCTTCGGCAGGCAGCCAGCCCTTCCCCACCCCCTTTCCTAGTGTCTGCAGAGCGTTGGTGTGTGGAGGGAGGCCTCTGACTCCTCTCTCTTAGGGGGAGGGGGGTCTATCTCTGGGCCCTGCTACTGGCACCGTGCTGGACGGACAGCCCTCACGCAGCATCGTCTGACTCAGACACAGGGGACTGTTCCGAGTCCACACCGGGGTGGGGGGTGGGGGGTAGAAGGGGGTGTGTGCCTTCCTAGGGAAGAGTCCAATCAAAGGGCTGCTCCGAACCGTCTCCCTGCAGGCGTCTCACCAGTTGGGCCACCCCTGTCCCCACACTCCGCCTGTGGGAGTCCTGGGCACCCCCTCTCACCTGTCACCACAGGTCTCACCAAACGGCTCCATTTCCTTTTCCCCACGGGGGTGGGGCAGGGGTGGGGATGCTTGGGTGTTTGTTGATTCAGGAGACAAGGAGGTGGGGAGTCTGTTCATCAGCTTTTGGCACCTGCCTTTCTTTTTCCAGAGGGGAACTGTTTGGCATATTTGGGGGACCCTTCTTTTCTTGCTTTTTTTTTAAAAATATATTTTTATTGATTTTTCACAGAGAGGAAGGGAAAGGGATAGAAAGCCAGAAACATCGATGAGAGAGAGACATTGATCAGCCGCCTTCTGCACGCCCCCCACTGGGGATGTGCCTGCCACCAATGCACATGCCCCCGACCGGAATTGAACCTGGGACCCCTCAGTCCCCAGGCTGACGCTCTATCCACTGAGCCAAACTGGCCTTGGCTCTTGCTTTTTTTTTTTTAAAAAAAATGTTCTTATTATTGATTTCAGAGAGGAAGGGAGAGGGAGAGAGAGATGGAAACATTAATCATTCATCAGCTACTTCCTGCACACCCCCCTCCTCTCCCTCCCCCCACTGGGGATCGAGCCCACAACCCCGGGCATGTGTCCTGGCCGGGAATCGAACCGTGACCGCCTGGTTCATACATAAGTCGACGCTCAATCACAGAGCCATGCCGGCCGGGGAGGGGCCCATTTTCCTAACGGGCCTTTGTCTATTCCTCACGGGTTGGCGTGGGTTCCAGTGTGCCAGTGGGTTTGAGGGAGGGGCTTTGGGCTCTGAATATGGCTCTGGCTGGGGCGTGAGGGACTGGCAGGGCCCCGGTGAGAGGCACAGGCTTGGAGCAAGCGGTGGCCTTGGGGGGAGGGACGCGGGCACGGCCTTCAGGAAGGAAGCCAGACGGATTGATTGTTTGCACAACTCTTGGGTCGATGAGAAAACGCAACGGTCCCGACCGCCCTGCCCCCCAAACTGTGACCCCGGGTTCAGGCTCAGAAACCACGGAGTGGGGGGGCCCTGTGCCCGCCCCCGTGGGCCACCTGCCTGGCCCGCGCCCCTCCCTTCCCTGCCTGTGTGGGGCGTGAGAGGGGGGGGCGACGAGGAGGAGGGAGGTGTCCAGGATGGTTCCCAGGTTCCCACCTCAAATATTATGGCCCCATAAACCGCGGAAACATCTCAGAAATTCCAGCATTTCAGCACATAGTTGCCGAATGACCCGCGTCCGTCAGCACCAGGCTGAAGGCATCCAGAGTCCTCCAGAGAGAGAAAGAGGGGCGCAGGGAGGGGGGAGAGGGGTGTGTGGCTGAGGACAGCCTAGAGGAGGGTCCCTGAGGGAGCGAGGACCTGGAATTCGAAGGGCGGCACTTTAGAAACACCCAGGGAGTGAACCGTGTGACTATTCGAGGGTATGATGCTAAGGTCAAAGTGAGTGGGAAACAGGGCAGACTTGGAAAGAGGGTCCTGAAAACTCCCTCCCCTGAGACTTGTCTGACAGCAGGGCTCTGAGTAATGACTAACCAGAGCCACCATTGCCCTGGCTGGTGTGGCTCAGTGGAGAGAGCGTCAGCCTGCGGACTGAAAGGTCCCAGGTTCGGGATTCCAGTCAGGGGCACGTGCCTGGATGGCGGGCTTGATCCTCATTGGGGACATGCAGGAGGCAGCCCATCCATGATTCGCTCTCATCATTGATGTTTCTGTCTCTTTTTCCCTCTCCCTTCCTCTCTGAAATCAATAAAGATATATTTAAAAAATAATAATAATAATAGCTACCATCTACTCCCTGCTCAAATGGGCCAGGCCCTACAAACACCTACCCCCTGATTTGGGGGTCACAGAACGGCAGGGTGGCAGAAATGTGGAGTTAGACCCCATTTTACTGACTATAAACTTCCCAGAACCTCAGTGTTCTCACCTGTGTGAAATTGGGCTAACAGCTCTTACCTCGTCGGCCTGAGAGAGAGGAGACTACATAAGATAATGCGAATAAGCTGTCATTTTAAAAAATATATATATATTTTATTGATTTTTTTACAGAGAGGAAGGGAGAGGGATAGAAAGTCAGAAACATCGATGAGAGAGAGACATTGACCTTCCGCCTCCTGCACGCCCCACAGTGGAGATGTGCCCTAAAGCAAGGTACATGCCCCCAACCGGAATCGAACCTGGGACCTTTCAGTCTGCAGGCCGACGCTCTGTCCACTGAGCCACACCGGTCTCGGCTAAGCTGTCATTTTGCTGAGGGCACTCTGCAGGCAATCCACAAACAGCACCTGTCACTCTCACGCTTCCCAAGCCCCTGAGGAGCAGGTAGGGCGACCCCGTTTTGCAGAGGGAAAAGTCAAGGCCCAGAGCTGTCCCTCTGTGCGTCTGCGGAGTGGCCACGCCGCCAGGCGAACCCAGGGCTCTGCCACCCGAAGGAAGGCGGGCCGCCACCCTGGGCCGCGGCTGCTTCCGGCCTCACCTGTCCTGCCCGCAGAGGACCACCGGGGCGGAAGGCGGGAGGCTCTCGGCCATGCCCCGCCCTGGGAGCCGGTGGCCCCCCTGATGCTGGCGCCGGAGCCAAAGTCAATAATGATAACCTGCCCTGCGGGAAACCATGGTCACGAGCACACAAACAGCCGGGGAGGGTGGAGCCTGCTCGCCGCCCCTCTCCCCCCCTGCCCCGCCCCCCAGCCAGCTCTGTGCCCCTCTGTGCCCCTCTGTGCCCGAGGGCAAGCTGGGGAGACACAGGTGAGCCCAGATGAGGGGTCAGGGGCATGATGCCCCTGCCCCCCATAGGGCAGTGCCCCGTTCCTGTCCGGCAGCTCCCCGCGGCCACTGGGCTCTGCCAGGAAAGGTGCCCCGAGAGCAACTGGGCGCCCTGGGCAGCTCTCCTCCTGGAGCCCGGGGCCCTGAGCTCACGACCCCATGCCCCTCACCCTCAACACGACCACCGAGGCCTCTTCTGGGCCCGGAGCTGGAGCTGGACACCCCAGAACACAGCCCTGGTTCTGCAGAGCATCTGGCAAGAACAGACACGCACTGGGATGGTTAAAGTACGTTTTTATTGATTTCGGACAGGAAGCGAGAGAGAGAAACATCAGTGTTGAGAGACAATCATTGCCTGGCTGCCTCCTGCACGCCCCCCTCCTCCCCCTCCACTGAAGATGGAGCCCACAGCCTGGGCATGTGCCCCGACCGGGAGTTAAACCGAGACCTCCTGGTTCACAGGCTGATGCTCAGCCGCTGAGCCACCAAACAGGAGAGATGCTTTGTTTGTTTATTTATTTGTTCGTTTGTTTATTTATTTATTTGTAAGCCGACAGCACCTGGTATTCCCAGGTGGTCTTCCATCCAAGTACTAACCAGGCCCGACCCCGACATGCACTATATAAATAACACAGAGGTCAGCCGAAGCCGGTTTGGCTCAGTGGATAGAGCGTCGGCCTGCAGACTGAAGGGTCCCAGGTTCGATTCCGGTCAAGTGCATGTTACCTGGGTTGCAGGCACATCCCCAGTGGGGGGTGTGCAGGAGGCAGCTGATCGATGTTTCTCTCTCATCGATGTTTCTAGCTCTCTATCCCTCTTCCTTCCTCTCTGTAAAAAATCAATGAAATATATTAAAAAAAATAACACAGAAGTCAGATACAGAGGCAGAGAAGCATCGAACAGACTGTCAAATTACAGCGGGAAGGCTGGGGAGAAGGGGGGAGGTAAGAGATGAACGGAATGACTTGTATGCATGTCTATAAACATCAATAATGGGTGCAAGACACTGGGGAGTGAGGGCATGTATGGGAGTGGGGGGGCAATAGGGAGATATGGACACGTGTAATACCTTAATCAATAATAATAATAATAATAATAAAATCACACAGATGTCCAAGGCAGTGCCAGGGACACAGGTGAAGGGAGCTAGGGAGGCAGCGTGGATGGAGGAGGAGACATCAGAATGGAGTACAGTGGTACCTCGAGATACGAGTTTAATTCGTTCCGTCACCTTGAGGCGTGGGAAACCATGAGACGCTTGAGTCGCGGTAAACTGGTGGGTCGTGTGCAGCCGGCCGATCCGCGCGATGACTCCTATCTCAAATGTCGCTCGATTTTCAAAGCAAAAATCGCTCGCTCGTCGGCTCGTATCTCAAAAAACTCGCATGTTAGGGCACTCGTATCTCGAGGTACCGCTGCATTGTCAAAGCAGCTGCCCAGGCGAGGACAGGGGCCGGTGTTTGGGGCAAGTCCCCGTGCCCAGAGGCGCCGTTCAGTGTCCAGTGTCGGTGCTGCGGGTGGGAAAGCAGTGAGAGATGACGCTGGAGGGCCAACGGGGCCGAAAGACAGGGCTCTGCAGGTCAAGGTCAAGGGTGCAGGGAGTAGGTGGTGGTGAGCTGGAGCCGTTCTCCCAGCTGTGGGAGCTGGTTGTGCACCGAGTCCCATGACCTCACACTGGCAACTTGGAACTGGCCAGGGTGGGAATATTGACACCACGGGCACTGGCAAGCACTACCAATCAGAGCCAGTTGTTTGGAGACAGAGAGAGGGGGTGGGGTGAGAGAGAGAGAGCGGACAGAAACACAGAGGGCAGCCTGCGTGGATTTAAAGAAGGCTGCGATAATTAGCTTTGTTTCTCGGAGGGATGCTCTGGCTGTTTCAGTGTGAATGACGAGCGGGAGGAGTGGGCGTGGAGCCGGAGCTGGGCCCTGGCGGACCCTCCTCTCGGCTTCGGCCTGAGCAGGGCTGGCAGGGGGGGGAGGAGGACAGGCCCCTGGATCACCTGACCGCTGTGCCGGCTCAGCTGGGGGAGGGGGGGGATTAGGTAGCTCCCGCAGCCTCCAGCCCGAGCCTGAGAATCCCCCATAAACCCTAATGAAAAACACCTGGCTCTGCCCTCCGCCTGGC
The DNA here is from genome assembly GCA_011751065.1 of Lasiurus cinereus. Taxonomy (NCBI): domain Eukaryota; kingdom Metazoa; phylum Chordata; class Mammalia; order Chiroptera; family Vespertilionidae; genus Lasiurus; species Lasiurus cinereus. The sequence goes on from JAAGEH010000041.1 coordinate 64,203,879, forward strand.
TGGAGTGGGGAAGGGGAGGGGGATGGAAATGGAGTTGGGGGTTGAGGCTGGAGAAGGCAGGACCCCGTACTCCAGCCGTCCATTTGCTCACGTCATGGGTTTCACTCATGGGCCCGGGTGGTGAGAACGGGCAGGAAGAAGACACAGCGATGGGATCCCGGCCGTGGCCCTGGGTGATGGCGGAGCTGGAGCTGACTGGGTGGGGCTCGGTCTGTGAAACCTCCGGTCCCGGAATGTCAGACCCCAGCTCGGTCAGGCCGGGGTCTCCAGGGCGTTGGGGGGTGGATTGGTGAGTGTGCGGGAGCGACGAAGGCTGAGTCCTCTCCCACGGCATCCCCCGCCCAGGACGCCTGGGGAGGGCGAGTCTGACACCCCAAAGGGGAGACGCAACGGCTCCCAGCGTCCAGTGGGGCTGCGCCTGGCTCAGCCTGGCTCTCAGATCAGATGGCACCCCAGTCTCTCATGCCTGGAGGCCTGGCCTGGCCGGGGGGGTGGCGGGTCCCGGCCTCCTTCAAACAGATGCAGGCCGGGTGCAGTGACCCAGCGCACAGAGGCGCCCTGTGATCCCCCCACTCCCTCCAGCCGCCGGGGGAGAGGGCTCCACGGCCCGCAAACTCCCCTTTCCACGACCCCCCTCTCTGCCCTGCCCGCCTCCGTGGCCACTCCTGCCTCGTTAGTGAACAGCCCGGGAGAGGGGAGGGGCGGTTGGGCACGTGGAGGGGGAAGGAGAGCCGGGGAGGCAGAAACCTCACACCCGCAAGGCCTGTGGGAGGTGCAGCTCTCCGTGAACCCCACTGCGAACCCCTCTCACCTCCCGCCTCCTGCTGACAGTTCTGCAGGGCCCAGGCGGCCAGGGGAGCAGCCCGCCCTGCTTCTGGGGTCCACATGGGAGGGCAGTCAGGCCTCCGGAGATGAAAGGCCCAGCTGTGCCTCTAGGGGTTCCCTCTGGTGCCAAGGGGTCCCACCCGGCCCCCACCCCACCGCCAGGCACGCAGGGTGCCCAGTGCGGGGTCCCCAGTGCGGACGGACGCCCGAGGTAGGGGACTCGGCCCCCTGCCTCTCAGCCCATAGAAGCTGCACCCCCTCCCCGGAGCCCTGGCCCTCCTCTGCCCATCACCTTGTTATGTGGGTTTTCTGGGGAAGGAGGGGCGAGCCCTGAGCTAGAACCCCCCAGGCCTGGGACTCGGCCTAGAGCAGCGGTTCTCAATCTGTGGGTTACGACACCTTTGGGGGTCGCACGACCCTTTCACAGGGGTCGCCTAAGACCATCGGAAAATGCAGATATTTACATCACGATGCATAACAGTAGCAACATTTCATGGTTGGGGGTCACCGCCCCATGAGGAACTGTATGCAAGGGCCGCGGCCTCAGGAAGGTTGAGAACCACTGGGCTAGAGCGTGGGTGCGTTCCTTCCCCCCTGAGTCCAGGTCACCCCAACAGAACAACAGGCTGGAAAGCTACAGAACGTCCCAGAGAGAGGCCGCGCTGGACCTAACCGGACTTCAAAGCTGCCTCCCAGAGGCCAGGGGCCCTGCACCAGCGGGGGCAGCGGGGCACCTGGGGGTCCCTGAGCCGGCGGGCAGCCAGGCCAACGGCCACACGCTGCTCCAGGGACCCTTTAGGCCAGGGGGTGGGGAACCTCATCTCTGCCATGGGCCATTGGGTATTTATAACGTCATTTGGGGGCCACACAGAATGACCAGCTTAGTAATTAGCCCGCTATAGTCGGTCAAACTTTTTTTTTTAAATATATTTTATTGATTTGTTACAGAGAGGAAGGGAAAGGGATAGAAAGTCAGAAACATCCAAGAGAAAGAGAGACATGGATCAGCCGCTTCCTGCGCACACCCTACTGGGGATGTGCCCGCCACCAAGGTACATGCCCTTGACCGGAATCAAACCCGGGACCCTTCAGTCTGCAGGCTGACGCTCTCTCCACTGAGCCACACCGGTCTCGGCTCGGTCCAACTTTTAATTAACTTGCCCCTCAAGCCGTGGCAGGGCCAGGCCCAATGATCTCACGCCCCTCAGCCTGGCCCTTGGGCTGGGTGCTCCCACCCTCCCCAGGACATACGCCCAGAGGGATTCTGGCAATCACCCCTCGTCGGTGGGGATTCTGGGGGTTCTGCTGCCACAGCCTTGACACTGAGGGTCAGAGGAGTGACCTGCCAGTCGCAGGAGGAACCGAGTCTGCCCGGTCTCCTGGTTCCCAGCCCAGGGTCTCAGAAACCCGCTGGTGAGCGGCAGGCCCGGGGACCCCGGATGGATGGGGACCTGGACCTCCTCTCCCCACAGGAGCAGAAGCAGCTGCGCCCCCTCTGTGACTGCAGCCGTCACATGAGGCCCCTGTCCTTTGTCCCATTTCTGACTCAGCCTGTGAGCTCCTCGCAGGGAAGGGGCATGGCCGGTGGCCGGTGGCCGTCAGCCGGGAGAGCGCCAGGAGGGGCCGCTGCGGGTGGGCAGCCTGGAGGAGGCTGAGGGAGGCCCGGGGCAGGGCTGCGTCTACAGTAGGAGTCCCGGTGGGGTTAGGGGGGCCGGCTCCCCAGGACAGCAGAGTGGGGAGTGGAGAGAAGTGCCCAACAGAGGGGCTGAGCTGAGCTCAGGGATCGGCCCTCCACTGGGTCCCCCCTGATCACCCGGCCAGGGCTCCCACCCTCGGCAGTAGCTGCTCTGCACTTAGGGCTCCCCGATTCCCAACCGCACCCCAGATTCCCCGCCGCGGGCGCTGAGCGGCTCTAGGCCTGGAGGAGTGCCGGGAGCAGGGCTGTGGGCACAGGGCGGGCTCCCAGGCTGGCCCCGAGTTCCCCAGGGGAAAGGCCAGCGCTCCGTAAGGAAAAAGGAAATCAGAAGCCGAGGTCCCGTGGGGAGTGAGTGGGTGGCGGGTGGGGGTGGCTGGACCCGGGCTCTGGGGGTGCTGATGTGGGTGCTGGCTCCCCAGGCGCAGTTTCCCTGCAGCAGCCGGCTCCGTGGCCCGAGCATCCCCCCCCATCCTCAACCCCCCGCCCATGGCAGGACATGATGGGGACTGTGATGCCCAGCACACCTCCCTGTTTGGAGGTGACCTCCGGGGAGGGTTCCTCAGCTCTTCAGGCAGGGGGCTCAGAGAGGATAGTTAATGCACCCCCTCTGCAGGGTGGGGCCGCTTCCCTGGGGCCTTCTGGGCGCCCCTCTGTCCTGTTCAGGAAGGCCTTCCTCTCCCGCTGCCTCTCCCGCAGCTCCCCGTGGGCCTGGGGATTTGGGGGCCACATACCAATGAGCCAGCCTCTGGGGCAGCCAGAGCCCCAGGACGGACCTTGTGGCTTCTCCTCCCTCCCTCCCCCTTCTCACCCCGCTGTGCGCTATGCTCTGCGTGTGCTCTTCCCACTTCTGCTTTTCCTCATGACTTTCCCGGCAGGGGATGCTCACACCGCCAGCGCTCACGGGGGGCTTCCCGGAGGAGGTGGCCCCGGAACTGGATCCCGGAGTGCGCGAGGCTCTGCCGGTGACGCCAGACACCGCCAGGAGTCACAGGGGGGCTTCCAGGGGAGGCCGAGGCCCCTCATTCCCCGCCATCACCACGTGGACCCACAGATTCTCTTCCGGCCAATGGGGCTGGGGTTTGAGCCGTGGGAGGAGGCAGGGCTGGATGGAGGAGTTTGTCCCTCTGGTGGGATCTCTAGGGCTGGCTACTGCCAGGGGTCACAGAGAGAGGATTTAGGGGAGATAGAGATAGATAGAGAGAGAGAGACAGGGGTAGGCACAGAGAGAGAAGGGGGGTGAGGCCCCCTCACTGTCTTCACCATCTGAACACAGGAGGCCTTTTTTAAAAATATAATATTTTAATGATTTTCCACAGAGAGGAAGGGAGAGGGTAGAGAGTCAGAAACATCGATGAGAGAGAGACATCCATCAGCCGCCTCCTGCATGCCCCCTACTGGGGATGTGCCCGCCACCAAGGTATGTGCCCTTGACTGGAATCAAACCTGGGACCTTTCAGTCCGCAGACCGACACTCTATCCACTGAGCCAAACCTGTTTCGGCCACAGGAGCCCGTTTGGCAGGGTCGGGGTGTCCCGGTTGCCAGGCGCCCCCTTCTCTTTTTTCTGGGGAGCCCTGGTGATTTTAGGGTCAGTGGTGCCCACCCCCCAGGGGCCCGCCCCCCACACTGTGCTGCTGTGGGGGCCGCTTCGGGAACCCAGCTGCCGGGGCCACCGACTTGTGACGGTTACAGTGCCACGCTCCCCCCCCACCCCGCCGTGAGGCCGCTGACTTCCCGAAAAGGGGCTAAGTGGGGGGTTTTGGGACGTGGAACATCTGATGTGACCCCAGAACTTCCTGTTCCGATGACCCCCAGGGCTCCTGACCTCTGAGAGTCCCTCCATCCTGGGCCTGGACAGAAGGGCCTGGGAGTCACACTCCTGAAGAGGAGCTGTTTCTGGCGACTGAACCCCAGGCCCCTTCTCCCTTCGTCTGTGTGAGCTGCTGCCTCCGAGGCTGCCCTGTGGCCCGAGGCTCAAAGGTCAGCAGGGAAACCCCACCAGAAAGCGGATCTCCCGGGAGAAGGCCGTTGGGGCGCCCCTCCCCCGCCCAGGGCCCCGAGGACCAGGGATCCCAGCAGAGCCTGGGAACCAGGCCCAGAACCCCCATGTCTGCAACTGCCCAGGCCCCATCAGGGCTTTTGGGGGGCCTCGGAGGGTGTCTGAGCATGCCCACGGCAGCCCCCACGCTGTGGGACTCCGGGTCACCCTCCTCCTGTGGGCTGTGTGACCACCCGATGGCCAGGCCTGTGTTGACTGCATCAGCTGTCTGCCCACTGGGCTGCCTGGGAAGCCAGGGGCTGAACCAGGCCGTGGCTGGGTGTTGATGAGTGCCAGGCCCGGGGACTGGGGCTGGAGGGGTGGGGTGGGGTGGGGTGGGGTGGGGGACTGGAAGGCAGGCCATTTCCCGGGAGGAGATGGGGTAGTTCCCTGTGGGCAGCTGGAGGGCAAACGCTGCCCCTCGCCGGCAGGGAATGTGGGGCTCATGTCCTGTGCCCCGGGGTATGAGAGGGAGGAAGGCACGGCTGGGGTCAGAACGGCGAGGAGGCCCACCCGGCGTGTTTGATTTCCTGGGAGAAGGAACGGAGACTCAGCTGAAAACCATTCAATCAAGTGTTTCTTTCCAGAAGGACAATGAAGAGCTGGAAGGAAATGCAGATCCCGGGAGGGAGGCTTCCCTGACCCAGGACCCGGTCTGGAGGAGAGAGCGCCTGGCTCTGACCCCCGCCTCCTGCAGGCCCCAGAGACAGGTGGGTAACAGGAAGGTAGAAAGCGACTGTCCTCCACATGGAGCCACCTTATCACCATCAGCTCCCTGGCTGGTGGGCCAGAGCATCCATTGCCCACCTCACTGGCTGGTGGCCCCTCTGAGGGTGGGATCCTCCCACAAGTGGCGGGGGGTGGGGGTGGGGGAGAGGGCAGCATGCCCCCCGTCACCCCCCAGCCAAGTCCATGCATCTGAGAGCCTTCTCCACGCACCCCACAGGGGAGAAAAAGGCCAGCGCTATCCCGTGAAAAGCCCCAGAGACAAGCCAGGCAGAATGCAATTTCGGGCAGAATCCTTTATACCTGGACCACTCTGCCTGGCCGCTCCTGACAGCCGGGCTCACTGGGGAAAGCGCTGGGCAGAAAATCAAGGCTGCAGGCCCCCCGGTGCCTGGAGCCACCTGGCTAGCCTTCCGCAGGCCCTGCCCGAGCTCATCTTTCCCACTCCACACACCTGCCTCTGCCCGGCCTCTCCCTCCTCCCAGCTGCCCACGCCAGGCCTGCACGCTCCCCATCAGAGCGTCCTGCCTCCTGCTCCCCGTCCCCCCAGCGTCGCTTCTGGGTCTGCCTGGGTTGCAGGTCCCCCTCCCCGGTCAGCAGCTGTCCGGTTCGCCGCTTCCTCTTTCTCCACCGGTTTCTCTCTCCAGCCTCAGACAGCCAGGGGCACTCACGTCAGGGTAAGTAGAGAAGGGGTGTGATGATGTGGGCAAGGGGCAGGAAGACGTCTGGAACTAGAGACATAAGCCCGTAAGTGTGCCCTCAGGCCTGCAGCCAGCTGGTGGGCCCTCTGCCGCTGCCGGGAGAAAAGGAACAGGAGTTAAGGCCTTGACCCTCGCTCTTTTACCCCCCACTCCGCGCCTCCTGCTGTGTCCCCCTTTGGGGAAGGGGCAGCCCAGTTAGGCTGACTGACCCCTCAAATGACCTAAGGCCCCTCCTCAGACCAGCAGGGATATTAAAAAATATATATTTATGTTTTATTGACTTTTTACAGAGAGAACGGGAGAGGGAGAGTTAGAAACATCAATGAGAGAAAAACATCGACCAGCTGCCTTCTGCACGCCCCCTACAAGGGATGTGCCCGCAACCAAGGTACATGCCCTGGACCAGAATCGAACCTGGGACCCTTGAGTCTGCAGGCTGATGCTCTATCCACTGAGCCAAACCGGTTAGGGCAGGGATATATACTTTTTAAAAATATATTTTATTGAGTTTTTTTACAGAGAGGAAGGGAGAGGGATAGAGAGAAACATGGATCAGCTGCCTCTTGCATGCCTCCCACTGGGGATGTGCCCACAACCAAGGTACATGCCCCTGACCGGAATCGAACCCAGGACCTTTCAGTCCGCAGGCTGACGCTCTTAACCACTAGGCCAAACCGGTTTTGGCCTAAGGCCCCCCTCCTCAGACCAGCAGGGATCCTGAGTGATGGAGGTGGGTGGGCAGAGGGTGGGCCGGGACTGTGGCACCTGCCACCCCCTCCCCCTGCACAGACCACTGTCTTTCCCTCCCCCGTGCCCTCCCAGGCACACACCCCACGCTGCTCCAGACTCTGGCGCCCGAGGCAGACCTGATGTGGGCACAGAGCTGGTGGAGGGCAAAGGGCTGTGCGCTGCTCCATTCAAGGAGCAGGTGGCAGGGGACTGGGCGAGTCTGGAGTCGGGGCTGGCCCGTCCGCACCTGAGCTCCCACCTCCACTCCAGCAGCTGGGGTGCCCCTGGGGAAGGGGTGCCCAGAGCTAGTGTGTCAGGGAGCACCCCTGCGGGGAACATGCAGGGACAGGGAGAGAAGCGCAGAGAAGCAGGCTTGGGGAGCTTGGGGGCCTCCCCAGGGCTAGTTCCTGCCTCCCCAGGGGTCACCCCAGGGGGCGTTTTCGTGGCTGGAGCCCAGGGTAGGTGCCAGGGACAGTGGTAGAGAGAAAGCTCCAGGAAGGCCAACCCCACTGAGCACAGGAGCCCCCAGAGGAGGCTCCCGGAGTTGGGGAGTCGGGGAGGGGACAGGAGGGAACGTGGTGGTGATCAGTCTTCACTGCAGCAGGCTGTCCCTGTCCTTCCCTGGGACATTTTTCCAGCCGCTGGAGCCTGCCTGGCCCTGTCCCACTGAGTCGCCGGGAGCCGGAGCCGCCGGAGCCGGCAGCGGGTGTGGCCGCCGTTGTGCAAGGGGTGAGCTCACCTGCTCCCGCCCCGGCCTGCACCGGCCTGCCTGTCGGCCGCAGTTCATCATTGCTCCGATGTCCTGCCAGCGAGTGGGCTGGGGGAGGACGCCACAGGCCGGGCCACGCTGCCAGTCTCAGCAAAGCTCCCAGCAGGCCTTCCGGTCGGCGGAAGCCACTCTTCCAGTCTCTCCTGGGAGCTTAGCAAACATTTTATTGGAAAAATAGTTTTGCCAAGACCGGTGTGGCTCAGTGGATAGAGCGTCAGCTTGCGGACTGAAAGGTCCCAGGTTCGATTCCGGTTGGGGGCATGTGCCTTGCTTGTGGGCACATCACTGTGGGGCGTGCAGGAGGCGGCTGATGGATGTCTCTCTCTCATGGATGTTTCTGACTTTCTATCTCTCTCCCTTCCTCTCTGTAAAAAAATCAATAAAACATATTTAAAAAAATAGTTTTATTGACTTCAGAGAGGGAGGGAGAGGGACAGGGAGAGGAGAAGGTGAGGTAGAGGTAGAGCGAAAGGGAGAGAAAGAAGGAGAGGGAGAGGGAAGAGAGGGAAAGAGAGAGAGAGAGAAACATCCATCAGTGATGAGAGAGAATCATTGATCGGCTGTCTTCTGCACGCCCCACACTGGGGATCAAGCCCGCAGCCTGGGCACGTGCCCTGAGCGGGAATCGAACCCTGACCTCCTGGTTCCTAGGTCAACCCTCAATCCCTGAGCCACGCCAGCCGGGCACATTTTTTATTGCATCAAAGAGCACTTCCTTGTCCACTTCCGCTCTTCTCTCGAGCTCCAGGCAGCCCAGTGGCAAAGCGAGGAGGACGGGCACCAAGGCCTTGCCAGCGGCTGATCTTGGCCTGTTGAACAGCCTGCTTCCTAACAAAACAAACGTGTTGTTGATGATGAGGAGGATGCTTTTCTCCCAGCACCCCATGCGGGGAAGGATGTACGTGAAGTGCTTATTCTGCCCATGATATGGAACCCTGGGTACCTGGCCCGGACTGCACCCCGCTCCGCCAGGCTCAGCTGCCCCCCCCCCCGGGAGGAAGCCCGTGGCCCCCAGGCGCCGGGCTGGGCTGCCGGTGCAGGGGGTGCAATCAGCCCACCCGCACACGGTCCCTGTGGGTTCGGCACAGCCACCGTCCCGTTTCGCAGGAGACACCAGGCTACGGGGAGTGAGGCAGCTGTCCGAGGTCACCCGCAGTGAGTGACAAGCCAGGTCCTGAGTCCCCTCCCCTCCCCCGCGCGGCCGGTTTCGCAGATCAAAGATGCGGATCTGGACTTGTCAGGCAGTTAAACTCTGCCCACACTCACCGAAGTCCTGGGAGCATGGGGGTGGGGTGGGGGTTGGGGGTGCCGGGCTGAGTTCTGCTGGGAGACAGAGATCAACAGCGCTCCACCTGGTCTGAATGCTCGGAGAACCCCCACTGGAGGAGCAGCCGGGAAGACCTGTGCTCCTGGGGTGGGGGTGGGGGCTGGGACCCCTTGCCAGAAGCTGGGACCCCTTTTCCTTCCTAGCCCAGCCTCCCGTGGCGCAGTGACCAGCTGGGAGGCAGACAAAGGCAGCCATGGCCGGGTGTGTGAGACACCCCACTGAAGACCCCGGCGCAGGCCCCTGCCCTCTGCCTGGGGGGGGGGGAAGTCCTGGGAGGCGGGGAGCTTACCCCGGCTGGTGGGAGGATTTGGGGGACCCCCGGGGAGTCGGCAGCTGGGAAGAATCCAGGTCATTCTGGTCGGGCCCATAATCTGAGGCCTTGTGAAAGGAAGGGCCACGGGGCCAACTCTGGCAGCCCAGGGGCCTGAGCCTCTGTGTGTGTGTGTGTGTGTGTGTGTGTGAATGTGTGTATGTGTGTATGTTTGTGTGTGTATGTGTGTATGTTTGTGTGTATATGTGTGCATGTGTCTGTATGCGTGCATGCGCGCACGTGTATATATGCATGCATGTGCATGTGTGTATATGTGCGTGTCTCTCTGTGTGTGTCTGTATGTATGTATGTGTGTATATATGTGTGTGTATGTGTGTATGTGTGTGCACGCCCACATGTGCACGGTGGTTAGGACTGACCAGGGCAGCAATGCTATAGTTTGTGAGTTGATCACACGGCAGCTCCAAAAGTCCTCCCCTGCGTACTCCTGCCTCCCTTGGGTGCTGGCATTCTCCCCCCGCAGGCCCACCTCCCCCCATTTCAAAGCACAGAGCTCCACCGGCCCCCGCTCTCCAGCCAACAGGCTCCTAGATCCGCTCTGCCAGGCTCTCCCTCCCTGAGCTGCTGCTGACCCACCTCAAGGCTGCTTCCGCTCTCTGACTCTCCCCTGCCCCCCAAGGCGTGGCCATGGCTCCTGGTCAGCTCCCTGCAAGTCCCCACAAGCTCCATTCCCCACCCCCTGGCTGGTGGGAGGGCCTCGGGTCAGGGCAGGCAGTCTGAGAACAAGTTCAGGCCTGGGGCCGGGGCTGGGGCTGCGAGGGCGGAGGAGGGAGGCCTGGGCTGGGGCAGGCCCTGTTCGTGGTAGCTGGTCCTTCAAGGCCGTCCCCCTCCAAGAACCCCTCTTCCACACGGGGTCCGACTTCCTCCCAGGCCCAGGACTGTCCGTAGAACCATCTGTGATGATGGAAATGTCCCCTCTTTCCTCCATCCAGTGCCATCCTCCCAACCAGATGGGCCCCTGGCACGCTTGCAGCTCAGCGACTGCCTTTTAAGTTCCTTCAGGCCATTTTAGGAAAGAGCCGAGCTGTAACATCTGTCTCTGTGGTTTTGCTTTTGTTTTATTCATTAACATAAAGGAAAAGATCAACTGACATTCGCGTTGGAACTGCCCGTGGAAAACTGGTTGGTAAACATTTGCCGGTACCCGCCGCTGCTGAAGTCCTGGCGTGGCCAGTGCTGGGCGGTGACTCTCTCTCTGCAGCCCAGGGTCACCTCCGGTTAAAATGCGGACGTCACGTGTCAGATCTGCTGACAGTCTGGTAGGCCGGGAGCATCCGTTTCCTCTTTCTAAGGCGCCTGGCCCTGGACTAGAGGTGAGAAACGTGGAAACTCCGTCCCAGACTCCCTTGCAGCTAGAGCTCTGGGGCGAATGCCATTCTGCCTGGCCATCGTCTTCACAAGAGACCAGAAAGCAGGGGCGAGGCAGAGCCAGATCCGGCTGCTTTTGGCAAGGTGGTGAGACACGAGGTGGCCTGGCACAGCCTCTCGGTGCCTTGGCACCAGTTCTTGGCTCTCAGGAGGAAGGTGTGGTAAGCTTTTCTCTGGCTCTTCTTAGAACAGTGGTTCTCAACCTGTGGCTTGCGACCCCTTTGGAGGTCAAATGACCCTTTCCCAGGGGTCACCTCAGACATCCTGCGTATCAGATATTTACATTACGATGCGTAACAGGAGCAAAATGACAGTGATGAGGTAGCAATGAAAATAATTTTATGGTTGAGGGGGTCACCACCACAGGAGGAACTGTGTTAAAGGGTCGTGGCGTTAGGAAGGTGGAGAACCCCTGTCTTAGAAGCAGCGTGAGGCTGAGATGCCCAGGCCCTCCTGAACCCCAAGGGAGAACCCCACGAAGACAGGGATGCACGGGTGGGCTCCCAACGCTCGAACCTGTTCACGGGGCTCCCATGTCAGTCTGACATGGAGCCCACTGGCCCCTCAGGGCTGTAACACCTTCCTTGGCCCTGGGTCTGTCTCCCAGGAGCAGGTGTCACAGCTGGGCATTTTGACAGCCCCTCAGTCCAGGCCCAGGCTGACTCCCTTTCTGTCGACCGGGCCCTCCCTGGGCCGCTGCTAGGTCTGTGGACAAAGGGTCCCCCATCTCTGGGGCCAGGAGTAAAAGCACACTCCAGAGGATGTCTCTGCCAGGCCTTCGGGATCTTTTCTACCCTCAGGAGAAGGCCGCAGTCATCAGCACCCTGACCTGACAGCAATGCCACCGTGATGCCTACAGCGACCCCAGAGAGCCCCCTCCCTGCAGGTGTCCTTTCAGAGTCTTGTGGTTTGTCTGTGGGAACCTTAGCGTGTTCATGGCCAAAGGTCGGGTGTTTCCTTTACCAGGCGTGGCTGACTTCCGTCCATCTCCGCGTGTCGGCCCTGTTGATCCTTCAGTGTCCCTTTCCCAACCGAACGTGAGGTTTTACTACCTGGCTCTTTCCAGCTGCACTTGAGCTTTGCACATCTCTCGATCAAAACCTCAGTGAACAGACTGTCATACTACAGTGGGAAGGCAGGGGAGGTTGGGGGGAGGGGACTGTAAGAGATCAACCGAAGGACTTGTATGCATGTGTGTGTAAGCATAACCAATGGATACAAGACACTATGGGGGTGGGCAGGTGAGGGCATGTACTGGGGGGTAGTGAAGGCCAGGGGGAGGTCAATAGGGAAAAAAAAAGGAGACATATATACTACTATTTATAATACTTTAAACAATAAAAAAAAAGATGAATAAAAACAAGATAAAAAACAAAACTTCAGCCACTCGCCTGGAGGGGCTCAGTGGTTTGAATGTCGACCTAGGAACCAGGAGGTCAGGGTTCGATTCCCAGTCAGGGCACATGCCTGGGTTGTGGGCTCGATCCCCAGGATGGGGAGTGCAGGAGGCAGCTGGTCAGTGATTCTCTCTCATCGTTGATGTTTCTATCCCTATAAAAATGTATTAAAACATATTCATGTTAAATAAATAAAACTCCAGCCAATGTCCCCAGTGAGACGGGAGTTCTCAGTTCCCACCATGCTGGGCACACACAAGGCTATGTGAGTGTGAGCACTCGCCGCCCCCTGCCACACCACTGTAGGATGTCAGTGCCGTTCAGGGTCATCCTCACCCCCTGTGTCGCAGCTGTGTTCAAGAATGAGCCACACCTGCTGGCACCCTTGTCACCTGCTCCTTGCTTCCATTTCTGCTATCTTGCATTCCAAAGCAACAAAACACTTGAGGCTCTGGCCCAGGGCAGACTCGCTTTCAGACCAAACTGGGTTGCGCCCCCATCATTGGAAGGTCCTTATCCTTCCAATCTATATCACAAATGAGCCTAAAAGGAAGTAAGCTAGAAATGTGAAGTCTCTCATAAAGCTGTTTATTTCAAGACTAGTGGCCCATTGCATGAATTTGTGCACACTGAAAGGAAATTAATAAAAAGGAATATTTTAATATTGCTACTCATCCTTTATAATAGCAGTGTCAACCAAATTCACAATCAATGATGACAGATCAGTGAGAACTTTATTATGTAGCATGCATGCATGAGTCAACTTAGCCTTTTGTAGAGATAGAACAAACTTGCTTAATTAGACCTGCTTTCTGACTTAGCGAAACCGTTTCCAACCCAGTGAAGCACCCAGCTTCTCTGTCAGGTAATTGTCAGCAACACAGCAGTAAATATCAACATGAAGCAGATTATTATGGCAGATCACACAAGGAGAACAAAGGGTGAAATATTTAACTGTGTTGGCGTTTGACTATATTCTGCGCAGTGAGAAAGCCTGAAGTAATTTTCAAGGTCCACCATTTCTTACTTCTTTTTAATCGGGTCAAATTTCTAAGCTTTCTAAATCTCCATGTCCTGGCTAATGAAAAGAAAATAGGATTCTCCCGACTCTCCTATCTACCTCCTCCAGGACTTCTGTGAGCATCAAATGAGATCTGACATTTGGTTAAAGTGTGAAATGTTTCCTGTCGGGGATCCAGCCCACAACCCGGGCATGTGCCCTGACTGGGAATCAAACCCTGACCTCCTGGGTTATAGGCCAGCGTTCAATCACTGAGCCGCACCAGCTGGGCAGGTCTCCTCTTTCAGTGAACTGTGCCTCTGGGCTGTGAATGTCACACATGCTTCCCGGTATTTCCCCATTTTGGGGGGACAAGATGGCTCGAGCAGGGGAAGTCACCCGGTTGCTGGCCTTCTCCCAGCGCAGGGAGGCCCTGCCGAACCCGTTCCCCGAGGGCAGGCCTCGGTAAGGACAGAGGCCTCTGGGTATTTGAAAGCGGTTCCTTTCCCCTCCCTGCCCAAAGCGCCAGGGTTCTCCTCTCCTGTTTACTCTGGAACCTGGTGAGCACTTAGAGGAAAAGCAAACAAAAGTGTGGTAACCCCTGGTGACTGGGTCCCCAGCCCCTGGAAGTTTCTCTCTCTCTCAGCCATGTCCCCACGGAGCCTCCAGCAATTCATCAATTACAGTTCCAGCCCTGGCTTCCCCCCTCCCCGCCGAGGATGGTGCTGCTGGGGTTCTGCTCTGGCAAACTGAGGGTATTCTCTGCTTTTTTTTTTTTTTTAATATATTTTATTGATTTTTTTACAGAGAGGAAGGGAGAGGGATAGAAAGTCAGAAACATCGATGAGAGAGACATCGATCAGCCGCCTCCTGCACGCCCCATACTGGAGATGTGCCCGCAACCAAGGTACATGCCCCCGACTGGAATCGAACCTGGGACCTTTCAGTATGCAGGCCGACGCTCTATCCACTGAGCCAAACCGGTCTCGGCTATTCTTTCATTTATTTATTTTGTGTGTTTTTTTTATTGTTTAAAGTATTACAAATAGTAGTCCATAGGTCTCCTTTTTTTCCCCCTATGGACCTCCCCCGGGCCTTCCCTACCCCCCAGTACCTGCCCTCACCCACCCCTCCCCCTCGCCCAGTGTCTTGTATCCATTGGTTATGCTGAATAGATCAGCTGAAGGACGTGTATGCAGGCTTCCTGTTATTCTCACACGATTGTGCCGTCTACTCGCTGCTCCTGCTCCTGCTCCTGCTCCCGCTCCTGCTCCTGCTCCCGCTCCTGCTCCCTCCCACCAGGAAGCCCTTCAGGGAAGGGCCCGCACTGCCTTGTTTGTAACCTCAGCCCAGAACGTGAGGAGGTTCCTGGCAGGTGCGGGCGCTGAAGGCCTCTGAGCACCTCTGGAGGAGCCGGCACCAGGAGGGAGGGGGCCGGGAGGTGAAGGGGCCCCGCCCAGGCTGGCTGTGCTGGCGGCTGAAGGGCCAGGCTGGGAGTCTCTCCCCTCCCCCTGCCCCCGGTTCCCCACCCTCCGCCCCATGGGGATAGGAAACCAGAGAGGCAGCATTCTCACCTGTCCTCTTTGGAGGTGCCCGTCCTGCTTCGTGACCCATAGTTCATGACCCATCCCCTGGCAGTAACCTGCCCAGCACCCCCAGTCCTGTGGGCGGGGGGTCCCACTACCAGGACCCCTCTGCCTGTTGGGCCCGTGCCCTGCACCCCGCTCCGTCTCCGTCTCCATCTCCGCTGGCCCTGAGGTTCCCTGTCTGCCCCCCTGGCCGGTGTGTGAGCCGCGGTCAGACATCAGCTCTGACGCCGCTTTCCCAGAGGGGTTTGCCCGGACCCAGGACTCAGGGTCCCCATGAAAATGCTGCTGAAGACAAGGCTGCGTGGCCAGAGGCTCTGAGAGCAGAAAGGAAGGACAGCCGCCCGCCTCCCCAACCCCCCCACCCCGTCCCCACCTCCCACCAGTTTCCCATCAGACACAGAGCTTTAGGGCAGGAAGGCCGGCCCCCTGGAGCCTCAGGCCGCAGGCCCTGGGCCGGTGTCTGCGAGCAGCTGGCTTCGCTTGCTGCAGGAGGAATCGCTCTGCAACGTCACCATCAGCAGAAGCAGCCTGTCACCGGCTGGGCTGGCGGAGGAGCGCCCAGCGGCGGGGTCAGGCCCCTGTGCCCCCAACACCCACACGCCTGCCTTCAGCCTCCACCCATCACAGGCAGAGGCCTGGGCCCGGCTGTCATGGAGCCACCCTGATGGAAAGGCAGGTAGGCCTGGTGCTGTGTGTCATGGCTGTGCTTCCGTGTCTGCGCCCAGCCTCAGTGTCCATGCCTGGCCTCAGTGTCCGTGTCCATGCCCGGCCTCCGTGTCCATGCCCGGCCTCAGTGTCTGTGCCCGGCCTCCATGTCCATGCCCAGCTCAGTGTCTGTGTCCAGCCTCAGTGTCCATGCCCGGCCTCCGTGTCCATGCCCAGTCTCAGGGGTCACCCCCAGAAGCCCGATGCTGCTGAGACAGGGCCCAGGTCTGTGGGAATGGGGTGCGCTCGCAGCAGGTGCAGCCCAAGTACAAGCGGATTGGTTGAACCTGGCGCTCCCTCTGGGCCTCTCCGTGGGAACGGGAAGGAGGGAGCGAGGAGGATGGTTGTGGGCTGACGGCCGGCCCAGCGCCCTTCTCCACACAGCCGTGCCCACAAGCAGTGACCAGGGCCTGGGGCCTGGCCTGGACGTGGGGGTGGGGGCTGTCCTGTGGCTCTGGGCTGCTCCTGGCTCACCTGGGCCTGGAACATGGGTCCCCATGCTTTCAGGGAGGCGGTGTGGGTGCGGTTGGGGCATCGTGGGCTGGGAGGGCTTCCTCAGTCCCACGCTGAGCTGGTCCTGCATGCTCCATCTGCCTCCTCTGAAGGCTGGGGACCATCTTCCAGAGCATCGCCTTCCTCAGAACACAGAACTGGTGCTCAGACCCCGAAGGCCGGGAGAGATGGCGGGGCAGGCCGGCCCGGGGTGCCCACGCATCCCCGTGGGGAAGCATTGGGTTTTCCTTTCTTTCCACGTCACCCCCACCCCACATCTGGGCCCAGCGAACCCCCGTGCCCCTGGCTGTACCAAGGCCAGGGGATTCGTGGGGCCCGGGACTCCAGGCGAAAAGAGGAGGAGACGAGCAGATGCCCACAGGGGATCTCCGCTGACAGTGGCCTGTCATGACCCCTTCACACTGGAGACCGGCATCTGCGGAGCGGAAGTCGCCTCCCTCCCTCTGAGCACATGCGCACCCAGAGCGGGTAGAGCAGAACCACAGACAACACATGCCAACACATGCTAACACACGCCAACACACGCCAACACATGCCAGAGGCTGGGGGCCCCGCCAGAGGGAGGGGAGCTTGGCCAGAGGAGAGAGAGGGCAGAAGCGAGGGGCCTGAGCGGGAGGGGCTGGACCAGTAGAAGTGGGGGGCAGGGGGAGTGAGAGAGGGGGGGCCCCCCCCCCCGGCAGAACTCCCCTCCCCCATCCTTCCTGCGGCTGGTGGGCAGGACCCTGCAGTCAAGGCCAGTTCCGGGGCTCTCTGCAGGGGCTGGGGGACAGCTTGGAGTGTGTGCAACCACCACAAGGCCGGGGTGCGGGCCTTGCACCCCTCCCCCTCCCCCCTTACCCCTCCTCCTCCCCTTCACCCCCCCACACAGGTGCCCATTGGAACGGGATGTGCAGGAGACAGGAGCTCAGAGCAGGCCAGGCAGCTTCCGCCAGGCCCTTGCTGGAGCCCCTGGGGCCGCAGAGGAGGAGGAGGCTCTGTCCCCACAGGGGGCTCCCCGTCTGTGCAGGAAGGACACACCACCACGCCCCAGACCCTGAGGCCTGGGCGGCGTGTGAGTAAGCGCTAGCCCGGCTGTGTCACCCCGGCCTGTTCGGGGTGAGTAACGGGGCCAGCCAGCGCCACGGGACACATGGCAGCCACGCCGGGCCACGGATCTCTCGCTCCTCCGTGGTCCGAATCACAGCTGCCACAGTGTAATGGGCAGCCCCAGGGGTGGGGTGGGGGTGGGGGTGGGGGGCGGGGGATGTGGGGGGGGGGTCTCCGGGCCCCGGGCTGCCGCAGGGGGGGGGGGGGGGGGGGGGGGCAGGCCTGGAGCTGCGGGGTGTGTTTCTGGGAACGGCCATGGGCTGCTCTGTCATCCCAGAGACGTGGGTGATTGCCTGACACTTGGTGGGAAGGTCCCCGCCCCCTGCCACTTCCCCCCAATCACTGAGTCAGCCCCGAGAAGTGATGAGGCATGCTTTGACCCAGACTGTGTGAGCGTGTGTGTGTGTGTGTGTGTGTGTGTGTATGTGTGTGTGTGTGTGAGAGAGAGAGAGAGAGAGAGAGAGGATCCAGCTCAGCACGGCTGGCCGGAGAGGTGGGGGAAGGGGAAGAGACACCCCCAGAGCCCCCTGCAGTGGACAGCACAGCTTCCCTGGCCTGGCTCAGGGCCGGCGGGAGGAGGGGAGGGAGAGAGGGAAGGGAGGGAGAGAGGGATGGGTGGGTTCAGCCCCAGTCCTCATAAAACCTCTTCCTCTGAGTGTTTATGGCCCCCGAGGTAAGCCTTTAAAGGGACAGCAGACTCCCATGTGTTCGTGAGGTCCTATCTGCCTGCGAACGCTGCCCCGGCCGGCCCGCCCCTGTCCCAGCCTGCAGGCCCTCCCTCAGCACGGGCAGGGGGAGAGGGAGAAGCAGGGACTGCCCGGGACCCTATGGGAAGGCCATTGCTCAAAGGCCATGTTCCTATGTGATAGCGACCCATCTGACAATACATGCCAAAAACATCCTCGTCACCACGCAATGAAAACCCACAAAAAACTCAAGACGGAGCCCCCAAAAGAACGTCAGAGAAAACCATGTGAAGAAAACCATAAAACTGCCGAAACTGGTTTAGCTCAGTGGATAGAGCGCCAGTCTGTGGACTGAAGGGTCCTGGGTTTGATTCCAGTCAAGGGCACATCCCTGGTAGGGAGTGTGCAGGAGGCAGCTGATCAGTGTTTCTCTCTCATCGTTGTTTCTAACTCTCTCTCTCTCTCTCTCCCTTCCTCTCTGTGAAAAAATCAATAAAATATATTTTTTTAAAAAGAGAAAACCATAAAACTTCATAAGGAACACAAAAGAAGACCCCCATAAAGGGGGGGTACATACCATATTGGGAAAACGCTGTTATGAAGAGATCCATCGTGGAAATTATTTGTAAACGCAGTACAGTACCAATACCCATCTCCCTAATGAAAACGGACAGAGCGATGATTAATATTCACACGGGGAAACGCACAAGAAAAGACTGCTTGGGAAAAAGAAGAACAATGGAGGGAAACATATCCTGCCAGATACAAGAAATACTTTTAGCCGAGACCGGTGTGGCTCAGTGGATAGAACGTCAGCCTGCGGACTGAAAGGTCCCAGGTTCGATTCCAGTTGGGGGCATGTACCTTGGTTGTGGGCACATCCCCAGTGGGGGGTGTGCAGGAGGCAGCTGATCGATATCTCTCTCTCATCGATGTTTCTGACTTTCTCCCTTCCTCTCTGTAAAAAATCAATAAAATATATTAAAAAAAATACTTTTAAAGCCAGAGAAATGAAAACAACAGAGAAAAAAAAGTGCTGCTGGCATAAACACGCAGAGGGATACATAAAGGTAAATAAAACAAAAGAATAAAAACCCTTCGCCACCATCGGAACAGACAAACAGACCGGTGGAACGGAGCAGTGAGCGCAGAAACAGATCCTCGGATATACAGGACGTCAGAGCACAATAAAACTGGAATTTCCAATAAGTGAAAGAGCATTCGCTGAAAGATGTCAGGAGAAATGGCTGCAGACACTGAAAATCAAGCTTGATCCCTCCCTACGTTTCCATTCATAATACAAAACTGTAGGTTACTTAAGGAGCAAAATATTTTACAAAAGAATTAGAAAACATCGATGATTTTACGGTCCTGTAATAAGAGAGCTTGTGAAATGATTTTCTTTTCCCCCATAGATAGAGACAAATTATTCTAAAATGCATGTGGAATGTAATGAAAGCAGAATAGCTACAATAATTCTGTAAAAGAAACGTTCAGTGAGAATTAATCTCCCCAACTTCCCAGGCATGATGCAGTGACAGTGACTAAGGCTGTGCGGTGTTGGCAGAGGGACAGACACAGGGGCCAAGGGACAGAAAGGAGAACCCAGCAAGAGACCCGCAGAAGTACGACCAGCTGACCAAGGTGCAAGAGCCACTCAGGGGCGGAGGGGGCGCCTTTGGGATAAACGGTCCTGGACCAAGTGGACATCCAGAGGCAAAAAGGTGAACCTGGGACTGGACCCCACACCTTATACAAAAAGTAACTCAGGCCTAGACCGGTGTGGCTCAGTGGATAGAGCGTCGGCCTGCGGACTGAAGGGTCCTAGGTTGGATTCTGGTCAGGGGCAGGTACCTTGGTTGCGGGCACATCCCCAATAGGGGGGCGTGTAGGAGGCAGCTGATGGGTGTTTCTCTCTCATCGACGTTTCTAATTCTCTATCCCTCTCCTTTCCTCTTTGTAAAAAAAAAAATCAATAAAATATATTTAAAACAAACACTTAACATGCACCTAATTATTCCACCTAACAATTGTACTTTTGAACAATCCGTACACAAATGTTCCTAACAACTTTATATATAATAACCCCAAACTAGAAGCAACCTAAATGTCCTTCGTCAGATGCATGGTCACACAAAGCGGGCTGCATCCCATACCAGGGAATATTTCTCAATAATAAAAAGGAACTCGCTATGATTAGGTGAACCAACTTACGTGTCCAGGGCATCATGCTGAATGAAGAAAGCCACTCCAAAAAGCTGGCATACTGTATAATTCCATTAACAGGACATTGTTGAAAAGACGAAATCATGGAGACGGAGACAGATGAGTAGTTGCCGAGTTAAAGATGGGGTGACAGAGGGTGGGGACCAGGGCAATGACAAGCGGATATAGTTGTAAAGAGACAACAAGGGCTCTTGGAGGTGCAGGAATCGCTCAATTGTCTTTTTTTTTTTTTATTTTTTTACAGAGAGGAAGGGAGAGGGATAGAAAGTCAGAAACATTGATGAGAGAGAGACATCGATCAGCCGCCTCCTGCACACCCCCTACGGGAGTTGTGCCCGCAAGCAAGGTACATGCCCCCGACCGGGATCGAACCTGGGACTTTTCAGTCCGCATGCCAATGCTCTATCCACTGAGCCAAACCGGTCTCGGCTCGATTGTCTTGATGTCAGTACCCCGGTTGAGATACTTGAATATAATTTTGCCAGATGTCACCACTGGGAGAGAGTGGGCAAAGGGTACATAAGATCTCTCTGTATGACTTCGTTCGCCTGCATGTGAATCTACAATTCTCTACAGAATAAAAAGTGTCATCAAAACAACCACAAAAGGGTTACAAGAAAACATCTTATTCTTATGGATTTGTGGCAGAGAAAGCTCGTGAAATAAGCCACAACACAAAAAGCCATTCAAGAATACCAATCAAGTCCATCACATCAAAAGACACCATCAACATCATGGAAAACTAGCAACCAACTAAGGAAAAGATTTGCCACAGTTACAATACACAGATCATTAATATCCCGGATATTCAAGTATCTGTTATAAATCAGTTAGAGGCCTGATACACAAAATTCGTGCCAGGGTAGGCTTCTCTCTCCTGGCTGCTGGCACCGGCTTCCCTCTGGCACCCGGGACCCGGGCCTCCCTCACTGCCTGGACTTCATCCGGAAGGTCGTCCAGAAGGACATCTGGTCTAATTAGCATATTATGCTTTTATTATTATAGACTAGAGGCCCGATGTACAAAGATTCATGCAAGAATGGGCCTTCCTAGCTGAAACCGGTTTGGCTCAGTAGATAGAGCATCGGCCTGCAGACTGAAGAGTCCCGGGTTCGATTCCGGTCAAGGGCATGTACCTTGGTGGCGGCACATCCCCATTAGGGGGTGTGCAGGTAGCAGCTGATGGATGTTTCTCTCTCATTGATAGTTCTAACTCTCTATCCTTCTCCTTTCCTCTCTGTAAAAAAAATCAATAAAATATGTTTTTTAAAAAAGAAAAAAAAGAATGGGCCTTCCTTCCCCTGGCTGCTGGCACTGACTTCACTCTGGCCGCTTGGTGCCTATGCATGCAAATTAACCCACCAGATTGGTTGATTTAATTTGCATACACATTCCTGATTGGCTGGTGGGTGTTGTGAACATACGGTCAATTTGCATTTTACTCTTTTATTAGTGTAGCTATGAAAAAGTAAACAATGCAAAAGAAAGCAGGGCAAAGGATATGCAAGGACGTTTCACAAGAGGAGAGAGAAACCCAAGTGGGCAAGCAACCTATGGAAAGATGTAGCATCTCTAACAATAAAGGGAGTATAAGTTAAAACAAGGAGAAGACCACTCTTGATTCCCTCAGACGAGCAAAATAGAAAGTCTGATGAGCCTCGGGCTGGTGAAGCTATGGGGCATTCTCATATTCTGCTGGGGTGAGTGTAAATTGGTAGAGTCACTTTGGAGAGCTACTGAGCAATCTATTGAACTTTAAAATGCCTTTACCTTATGACCCAGAAAATCTGCTTCTCTGTACATCCCTGGAGAAAGATTTTCTGTGCCCAAGGCAACAGGGAAAGAATCCTTACCGCTAGTGAAAAACTGGAAATAATTTAGCTGCCCGTCCCTGGAGGAACGGTGCCTCAGTTCCATGGGATGCTGTGTGTACTCCCATCGGGAGCAGTCAAAGCAAGTTGCTAAATGGTACGTAAAGGATGATAGATAGCAATCATGTAAACACACAATTCCTGGAGGCAATTTTCATTTTAAATTCATAACCACAAACCTCAATTGATCATGCAACACGATCCTAAAGTGTTTTCCTAATCACTTTATATTCTCTTTCTAGAGTGGTTATTTTATGCTAGAGGCCCAGTGCACAAAATTCATGCACTCAGGGAGGGAGGTCCTTAGCCTGGCCTGCACTCTCTTGCCGTCTGGGAGCCCTGGGGTTGGGGGGTGGGGACGGGAAGTGGGCCTAAGCCAGCAGTTGGACATCCTTCATGCTGCTGTGGAGGCGAGAGAGGCTTCTGCCACTGCCACTGGGCTTGCAGCTGTGAACCTGGCTTCTGGAGTGCACTGACCACCAGGGGGAAAGTCCTGTGTTGAGGGCATCATAGCAACCGGTCGTCCTGCTGTTTGGTCCATTTGCATATTAGCCTTTTATTATATGAGATCTTTTCTCTCTGTACATTCCCTGCATCCACTCCCCACTTCACACTCAGCTGATGACTTTGCTTAGCATCTCATGCTCATGGCAGTGCTCATTCTATTTTTTATTTTATTTATTTTTTAAATATATTTTATTGATTTTTTTTTTCAGAGAGGAAGGGAGAGGGATAGAGAGCTAGAAACATTGATGAGAGAGAGACATCGATCAGCCAACTCCTGCACACCCCCCTACTGGGGATGTGCCCACAACCAGGATACATGCCCTTGACTGGAATCGAACCTGGGACCTTTCAGTCCGCAGGCCAATGCTCTATCCACTGAGGCACACCGGTTTCAGCTAATTCTATTTTTTAAAATAGAATTACAATATTATTCAGGAGCCTCTCTTCTGAGGACACATCCAAAATAATTGAAACTAAGATCTCAAAGGGCTATTCCCAAAACACGTCTAGAGCAGCATTATTCACAAGAGTCAGAGGGCGGGAACAACCCTATGCCACCAGCGGATGAATGGGTAAGCCGCAGGCGGCAGATCCACACAGCGGAATACTATGCAGCCCTAGAGAGGACTGAGGTACGGACGCCTGATACAATCTGGAGGAGCTTTAAACCACTGTGCTAAGTGAAATAAGCCAGACACAGAAGGACAAGCATTGTGGACTCCACTGACCTGAGGCTTCGAGCAGATGATCTCAGAGAGACGGAAAACAGAATGGAGGTTACCAGGGGCTGGGGCGGGGAGGACTGCGGAGTTACTGTTTAATCGGTTCAGGCTTTGATTAAAACGATCTGAAATGGGGATAGCTGCATACTATTGTACATTTACTTAACATCCCTGGGCTATAAAATTAAAAAGCGTTAACATGCTAAATGTTACATTTCGTATATTTTGTCCTCCACCTCCCCCACCCCCCTACACACACACACAAAAGAGGAAGAGGCTTTTACTATTGTGTATATGTATATATATATATATATTTTTTAAATTGATTTTTTACAGAGAGGAAGAGAGAGTAAGAGCATCGATCAACTGCCTCTTGGACACCCCCTACTGGGGATGTGCCCGCAACCAAGGTACATGCCCTTGACCGGAATCGAACCTGGGACCCTTCAGTCCACAAGCCGACGCTCTATCCACTGAGCCAAACCGGCTTCGGCTACTATTGTCTTTCTTACCGCCAGCAGGACCCACCAGCCTACGAGGGCAGGTAAAACACCACACCTGCCTGTGTTCAAAGACACCTCCCCACCCCACAGTGAGCACCAGAACAGAGGTGACTGGTAAGACCTCTGGCCCTGAAGCCGGTGTCCACGTTGGATGACTGGGGGGGCCTCCGTGAGATCAGCTGCCCCGCACCTGGATTCTGCCTGCTCGGCTCCAGTGGCTTCTGCCCGGTTCCGGCAGCTCTGTCGTCCCCGGAGCCACAGAAGACCGGGCCTCCCGTGCCCATCAGCACCTCCATGATGAGGTAGCCCGCCCTGGGCACAGATGACAAACCTTTTCCCAGCAAAGAGGAAGTGGCAGGGTGGTCTGCGGGAGTGAGGGGGGAACTTGTCAACTGGTGGCTTGTCCCCGCCGCATCTCTGGCCTCCACATGTCCCTGCGTTCAGCCTGCCTCATGCAGCTGAGGTTGGTGTGCATCGGGCTCTGACAGGCAGCCCTGCACCCGGAGCCGTGACAGCGAAGTGGCCGCCGGCTCCTGGGGAGACTGTAGCCCTCCCTCCAGGGGTTCACAGTCCACCGCTGCTGCCCGCCCCCAGGCGCTGCAGGAAACGCGCGGGCAGTAAATCAAATGACTCTCACGCAGCTTCCCGAGCGTAATGGGGCCCAGGCACTCCATCACGAATGGCTGCCAGGCGGCGGTGGACTTTGAAACGAACCTCATTTTCCCACCGCTTTTTCCTTCTAAAACCAGGAATGTGTTCTTCTGGAGAGAGAGAGAAAAAAAAAAATAATTGGCCGTTTAGACATGATTTTTTTTGTTCCCAGCTTTATGGAGGTATAATTAACAAATAACATCGTGTGTATTTAAGGGGTACAACGTGGTGATTTGGTATAAATACACATTGTGAAATGATTACCACAATCAAGTTAATGAACACGTCCATCCCGTCAAATTGTTACTTTTTTTTTTTTTTGGCGGTGAGAACGCTTAAGCCCTACTTTCTTAGCGAATTTCCAGTCTACAATACGGTATTGTTAATGAGAGTCGCCCTGCTGTGCGTCAGGTTCCTGAGTTTATTTCATTTTATGTCTAAAAGTTCGTTGCCTTACCACGTATCTCTCCCACTCCCAGCTCCTGGAAACCACCGATCTGCTCTCCAGTTCAATGAGTTTGATTTTTTTCTTCTTCTTTTTTAGATTCCACATATAAGTTATAGCATACAGTACAGTGATACCTCGAGATACGAGTTTAATTCGTTCCGTCACCTTGAGGCGTGGGAAACTATGAGATGCCGGAGTCGCGGTAAACTGGTGGGTCATGTGCAGCCGGCCGATCCTCGCGATGACTCCTATCTCAAATGTTGCTCGTATTTCAAAGCAAAAATCGCTCATTCGACGGCTTGTATCTCAAAAATCTCATATGTTAGGGCACTCGTATCTCGAGGTACCACTGTTTTTATCTCCCTCTGTTTGGCTCATTTCACTTAGCATAATGCTCTCCAGGTGCATCACATTGTTGTCAATGTCCTCTTTCTAATGTCAGAATAATATTCTCTTATAAATGTATTAGAGGCCCAGTGCACGAATTCGTGCACAGGTGAGGTCCCTTGGGGTGGCCTGCGGGGATCGGGTTCAAACCCACAGTCCTACATGCCTGCAGCTCCCACCTGCCGCTCCTGCTCATCCCGGCCCCACTGCGCCTGCCTCGTGCCCAGTCTGTCCCCATGCAGAGAGGCTCACGCTGCCACCACAGTGCTGGCCGGCCATGAGCCCTGTGTCCGGTGCCCTCCCGAGGGAAGTGGCCTGAGGGATCGGGCCGAAACCGGCTCTCAGATCGTGAGAGGACACAGGCCAAGCCAAGGGACCCCCACCAGTACATGATTGGGGCCGGGGAGGGACCGTGGCAGGCCCCATCTGGCCCAGTCCCAATCAAGGCCGGTTTGGACTGGCCAGCAGGTGAGGGACGGGAGAGGTTGGCCAGCCAGGGAGGGACTGTGGGAGGGCTCCAAGGCATGTCCAGTTCATCTTGCTCAGTCCTGATCAGCCGGACCAGCAGCAAGCTAACCTACCGGTCAGAGTGTCTACCCCCTGATAGTCAGTGCAGGTCATAGCAACTGGTTGACTGTCTGCCCCCTGGTGGTCAGTGCATATCCTAGCAAGTGGTTGAATGGCCTTAGCATATCATTAGCATATTACACTTTGATTGGTTGAACAGTCGATGAGTCACAGACGACCAGACACTTAGCATATTAGGCTTTTATTATACAGGATATTATGTACTATAAATATACACCTATCACCTTTTCTTTATTCATTCATCTATCCATGGTGCCCTCAAGGGACAGCCATGTGCTATCTGGCTGGAACCCAGAGTAGAACGGAGAGGCGGCTACAAATGAGGCTGGACTGGAAGATGGGCCCAGGCCAGAGCCTTGTGACGTAGGACGGCAAGAATGCGCTCGCCACAATGCCTCTGTGCTACCAGATCCTGTCCCAAACACAGCCATTGGTTTTACGCCCATGGATGGAGGCGGCGTGCCGGGCGCGGCACAGTGCTGAGCGTGTCAGATGTCCTCTGGCGAAGGGGCCTTGCCTTCCTGTGTGCAGGTGGAACGCACAGCAGCCGAAGCCCGCCAGCCTCTGCACGATGGACTCACAGGACACCTGCCTTCCCAGAATTTTCTTTCCTGGGTCCTTCCTTTAAGGCCTTTTACTTTTTTTCTTTTTAATAGATTTTATTTCATTGATTTCAGAGAGGAAGGGAGAGGGAGAAAGAGAGAAACATCAATGATGAGTGAGAATCATTGACTGCCTCCTGCACGCCCCCTATTGGGGTTTGAGCCCACAACGCGGGCATGTGGCCCAACCAGGAATTGAACTGTAAGAGGAGGTACAGTGGTACCTCGAGATACGAGTTTAATTCGTTCCGTAACCTTGAGGCGTGGGAAACTATGAGACGCTGGAGTCTCCATAACCTGGTAGGTCGTGTGCAGCCGGTCGATCCGCGCGATGGCTCCTATCTCAAATGTTGCTCGTATTTCAAAGCAAAAATCACTTGCTTGATGGCTTGTATCTCAAAAATCTCGTATGTTAGGGCACTCGTATCTTGAGGTATCACTGTATTTCACTTGAGTTAACAATGCCACTTGCCAGCCTGTGACCGTGGGAAGTATATACAACCACTCCGAGCCTCCGATTCTGTGCTGTTCTGGGGGGAACGGAATACCGGGGTGCTGGGGTTGCTGTGATGGCTCCTTGGAATGAAATGGGCACCGGGGTGTGAGACCGCCAGGCGCAGCAGACGGGCATCGCCAATGTCACGTCTGCTCATTTACCCCTCCATCCATCAATCCTGCTACGCGAGTTTCTGTTAAGCCAGGGATGCCTGCTCTCAAATTACAGAAACTGCCCGTTTCCGGGCCAAGAGGTCATTCGCGAGATTTCCTCTTGTCCCGGTTCAGGACCAGCCCCGGGGAGATGGCGGAGGGGGTCCCCTCTGAGCTCGTGGCGTGAGCCTTCATTCTGCAACAAAGGAGCAAGAGTGACACCAACCCGAGCCTTTGTCTTCCCTCTGTGGTGGGGACCCAGGTCCTGCGTGCACCCATCTGGGTAGGGGAGAGCCGGCCACGTGACCAGGGCAGGGCTGGAAAGCCGGGCCTCTGCAGGATCGGCCTGCACCCCGAGTAATTGCCTGCAGACGGTGCCTTTGATCCCAGCCTGATGCCGATTTACAGCGCCGCTTCCTCGTAACCCTGGAGAAAGCCCTCCTCTTGGTGCGCAGGCCCAGAGGAGCAGGCCGGCCCTGGAGGAGGGTGTCTGTAGGGGACGGGTTAGTGCAGGGGGGCAGCGAGGGGAGGCTTTCTCACCTTTCCTTCTCCTCCCCCAGATGAGGCTCCCCACGTGGCGTGGGGGTATTTTCCTCCGAAGCGCGCGCTGGCTCGCTCGCTCGGGTGAGCCGTGGAGGCAGAAACCCATTTTTTTTTTCTTCTTTTTCTTTGTGGTTTGCTCCAGGCCAGGCTGTGTTTCCATTCTGCTCTTTTATGATGATCATGATTACTTCATTACCTACCCCTGATGGGGTTTCGTTGGGTCCCCGTCTGTTTTTAATAAGAAGCAGACGAAAAACAAAGTTTCGGTTGTGTTTGAAATCTGCAGCTTCCCTCCTCCTCTCCCTTCCTCCCCTCCCTCCTCCCCCTCCCCGAAATAATAGGTTCAAGAATTTTATTTGTCTTCTGAGGTTCTGAGGTTGCCTCCTAAGTGCTCGGACCCGAGTCCTCGGGGAGCAGGGAAGCTCAGACAGCCACCATGGGGTGCAGGTTCCCGGGCTCTGCTCCCCTCGGCTGACTCCGAAGCTTTGAGCAAACACCCCGGCGATTCCGGCGGAGACTGAAGTCCGAGAACAGGGCCAAGGAGAGAAGGCCCATCGGCAGCCCTTCCTTTTAACGGCCGTGTAATTCCCACGCCACTAGCTCGTCGTTTCACAGCGTGCCATTCCGTGGTTTTCAGTGTGGCCGCGGGGTTGAGCAATCACCACTATCCAACTTCAGAGCATTTCTAGCCGAAAAAGAAACCTCAAGCTCTAAATGGTTTGGCTCAGTGGATAGAGCGTCGGCCTGGGGACTGAAGGGTCCCAGGTTCGATTCCGGTCAAGGGCATGTACCTTGGTTGCGGGCACATCCCCAGTAGGAGGTGTGCAAGAGGCAGCTGATCAATGTTTCTCTCTCGTCGATGTTTCAAACTCTCTATCTCTCTCCCTTCCTCTCTATAAAAAAAATCAATAAAATATATATTTAAAAAAAGAAAGAAACCTCAAAACTATGAACAGAGAGTCCCACTTTCTCCCTCTCCTACCCTCTGGCAGCTACTAATTGGTTTTCTGTTTCTAGGCCTATTCTGGACATTTCACATAAATGATAGCATATCATTTATGGCCTTTTGTGTCTGGCATAATGTTTTCAAGGTTTATTTATATTGTCATCTGTGTTGGTACTTCATTTTTTGTTGCTGTAGAATATCCTGTCTAATAAAAGAGAAATATGCAAATTGACTGCACCTCCACTATACCCACAAGCCATGCCCACCAATCAGAAGCAAGTATGCAAATTAACCCAACAAATATGGCAGCAGCCATGGATCTGGAGCAAGCAGGAGGCTTGGGTTGCCCCTGGCGATGGAGGAAGTCAAGCTTCCCACCCACCCTGGCCTCCATTCAAGGCTACAAAGTTTCAATTATAGAAGATAAATAAATCCCAGATACCAGGGCCTCTGCTTGGATCACCAGGAGGCATAGCTGGCCTGCAAACCACCACAGACCCCTTGCCCAGGTAGCCCCAGGCCCCAAGGGAACTCACACCCTGATCTGGGATACCATTCAGGGCAAACCCTCTAGCCCCCACCCATGCACCAGGCCTCTATCCTATCTAATAAAAGACTAATATGCAAATTTTCACTCCAACACACAAGATGGCCGTCCCCATGTGGTCAAAGATGGCTGCCTCCATGTGGACACAAGATGGCCACCACAAGATGGCCAGCAGGGGCGGGCAGTTGGCAGGGACCAGGCCTGCAGTGAAGGGGCAGTTGGGGTAGGGGGAGACCCAGGCCTTCAGGGGAGGGCAGTTAGGGGTGACCAGGCCTGCAGGGTAGGGCAGTTAGGGGCAAACAGGTTGGCAGGGGAGCAGTTAGGCATCAATCAGGGGAGTGGTTAGAGGGTGATCAGGCTGGCAGGCAGAAGCGGTTAGGGGCAATCAGGAAGGCAGGCAGGTGAGCAGTTGGGAGCCAGCAGTCCTGGATTGTGAGAGGGACGTCCGACTGCCTGTTTAGGCCCGATTCTGGTGTAAACGGGCAGTCAGACAGACATCCCTCGAGGGGTCCCAGATTGGAGAGGGAGCAGGCTGGGCTGAGAGACATACCCCCCTGTGCATGAATTTTATGCACTGGGCCTCTAGTTCCATTATAAGGATCTATCTCATTTTGTTTGTCCATTAATTAGTTGATATCAATCAATATTTACTGAGTGCCATTTTTGTGCCACATAGTCCGATGGGCTACGTAGAGCTGGAGATGAATTATCCATTGTTCTGGGAATCAAGAAGCAGAGAGAGAAAAGGCAGCATCAGACACAAAGCAGCATGGATGGATGGATGGGTGGATGGGTGGGTGGATGGATGGATGGGTAGATAGATGGATGGATGGATGGATGGGAGGCCACACACCCAGGAAAAGAACATTAACTTGGAGAGGCAGCATGGCGGTGGGCGGTGCTGCCCAAGTTCAGGGTCAGCAGTGACAGTCCCTCAGCCAGGTGCGGGCACCTTGACCGCAAGTTGGGTCTGGGCCCTGGGGTCCCAGAGGTGAATCAGACCTGACCCACCCCACGCGACCCCAAGACTGTGAAGGAGGGAACACGTGCACCTAGGTTATGGCTTAATACCGTGCAGCTGTGGGGGGGAGAGGGCGGGGAACAGGAAGGGGAGGGCCCTTCAGCTCAGTGGTGGAGACAGGCGAAGGGGAAGCGGGGTGGGAACCGGGCTTGGCGGCGGCTTGGGTCGACACAAACACGGTGACAGACAGCGGGAGCCAGTTCTGAAAGCGGTCAGGGACACACGTCTGAAACAGGCTCAGAGTTCGAAGACGTGGTCAATTCTTCCCGACCCCGGCTGCACATGGAAGTTACCCAGAAGCCTGCGCTCTGTCCGGAGAGATCCCGCTGTAATGAAATGGCTTTGGGGTGGGCCCAGGTGGCAGCATTTACCAAAGGCTCCCCGAGCGGCCCTCATGAGCAGCCGGTGCTACGAGGCACCGACTCGGAAGACTCCGGGTTCACGCAGAGACCGCGGGACACCAGCCTGGCGTGTCGCGCTGGCAGTGGACGGTAGGCAAGTTGACGGCATCATTTATCACCCAAACCGGGACACATTTCACATGAGGCGAGGTGCTGTTATGATTATTTTTAAAACATATTTTTTAAAATATATTTTATTGATTTTTCACAGAGAGGAAGGGAAAAGGATAGAGAGCCAGAAACATTGATGAGAGAGAGACATCGATCAGCCGCCTCCTGCACGACCCTTACTGGGGATGTGCCTGCAACCAATGTACATGCCCTTGACCGGAATCGAACCTGGGACCCCTCAGTCCCCAGGCCGACGCTCTATCCACTGAGCCAAACCGGTTTCGGCTTAAAACATACCTTTATTGATTTCAAGAGGGAAGGGGAGGGAGAGAGAGAGAAACATCCATGATGAGAAAATCGTTGACCAGCTGCCTCCTGCATGCCCCCTGCTGGGGATCCAGCCCGAAACCTGGGCATGTGCCCCTGACCAGGAATGGAACCACGACCTGCTGGTTCATCGGCGGACGCTCACCCACTGAGCCACGCTGGCCGGGCGAGGAGGTGCTATTACTAATGATGTCCGGCCAGCAGGTTGTCTGGACCAGCAGACCCTCCCCTGCAGGCGCTGGGATGGGAGCGGCACCTCATCAGGCGTGGGAGCCAGGGAAGGTTCGGGAGCAGAAGGCTGACACCTCATAAAACCGGCGCTTTACGGCGAGGAAGGCAGCACAGGCTGGGCTGGGTGGGCAGGGAGAGGCTGGAGGCAGGGAGGCAGCGGAGGCTGGAGACGGCGACCGGGGAACGTGAGAAGGCAGATGTCGTGTGAGAACCTCGCACGGGCCTCTGCTCGCTCGTTCACTGGGGATCCAGGGAGCCTCCTGGGAGGGGGGGCTCCGGCGAGGGCTCCCCCAGTGGTCCCGGGAGCTCCCACTTCTGGGGGAGGCCCAGCCCTCCGCTCCTCCTCCTCCTCCAGTTTCTGGAGGTGCTCCGGTCCCTGCCTCTTCTCTCCCTTCGCCTCCCGCCTCGCAGAGCTGGTGGGAGGAGGTGTCCACCGCCCCCCCCAGCCGGAGGCCCAACCCTGGGTGTCTGGCTTGGAGCGTGAGAATGCGGGCCCTGCTCCGAGCGGGGCCCTCTGCTGCCAGAAGCTGGGGGAGAGGGGCAGCGGGCACCCACTCTGCCTCCCATGTCCCGACCCCCAGAGCTGGAAGTGTCATCCCCAGAACTGGAGTGGGCGGAGGAAGGTGCAGACCTCCTCTTTCCTGGACACCGGCTGGACTCCCCAGTGGAAGGCAGAGAGGCACCCTCATGCCGAACACGAGGTGCAGAGCTGGGGTGGGACAGTGGGCGGAGCAGAGGACGCTGGAGAGAGCAGAAGGGCCAGTTCCCAAGCACCCCGGTCCCTTTACTGCCCTCTTTTCTCAATCTGGGACAAATATATTCAAAATCCCCTCAAAGAATATCCATCCGCTGAAACCGGTGTAGCTCAGTGGGTAGAGCATCGGCCTGCGGACTGAAAGGTCCCAGGTTCGATTCCGGTCAAGGGTATGTGCCTTGGTTGCGGGCACATCCCCAGTAGGAGGTGTGCAGGAGGCAGCTGATGGATGTCTCTCTCTCATCCATGTTTCTAACTCTCTAGCCCTCTCCCTTCCTCTCTGTGGAAAATCAATAAAATATATATATTTTAAAAAGAACATCCATCCACACACACAGCCTGCCCACCCTGAGCATTCACGGAGGCCACGGGGGTGCTCCCTACGTGGACTGGCACGGCCCAGCTCCTGCCATGAACCCCGAGTTGATGGGATGTGTCCTTGGCCCAGGCCGTGGGGTGGTCTCTGGCCTGGAAAGAAAACCCTCCTTCTCCTTAGACCCGAGGGGTGGTCACTGCTGTCCCTGGAGCCCCATAAGTACAGTGGTACCTCAAGATACGAGTTTAATTCGTTCCGTAACTTTGAGGCGTGGGAAACCATGAGATGCTCGAGTCGCGGTAAACTGGTGGGTCGTGTGCAGCCGGCCGATCCGCGCGATGACTCCTATCTCAAATGTTGCTCGTATTTCAAAGCAGAAATTGCTCGCTCAACGGCTCGTATCTCAAAAATCTCGTATGTTAGGGCACTCGTATCTCGAGGTACCACTGTAGTACCATCCGGTCGGCTGAGGTTACCTGGCCTGGGGGGCAGGGGGCTGGGCTTCCTGGCAGGGGAGGAATCCCTGAGAAAACTGTTTGTGGTAAACCTTCAGTGCTGGAGGCTGGCGTTCTCCTGAGAAGTGAATGACCTCAACATCCGCATCTGGAGAATGGGCGTACGGCTGCCTGGCAGGTCAGAACTTTTTTTTTTTCTTTTTCTTTTTCATGCAAGATGCTATCAGCTTCTTTTTCTAGACAACGGGTCAGAACGGACTTTGTTCAGGAAGCAGGCTCTGGGATTTGAGGCCCCCCTCTTAGAGGTCACCACAGGCTCCTCTCTGTGCCTGCAGGAAGGTCGCTGGCTGGGGGCTGAGGGACATGGGGGGGTGGGGACGAGGACAGAGGCCCCTTCCTTGTTGAGGGTGAAATCCCTCTGATGAAGACCGGGATGGAGTGCCCCAGCCGCAGAGGCCCACAGCCCCAAGGGAGAGGGCACCGGGAAGAAGGGGATCAGAGCTGGTGACCTGGCTTAGCCTCGGGGCCTCGATGTGGGGGGGCCCAGCCGGTGGTGGGTTCAGGAGCCTCTGAGAGCACGGCTGAACCTGGAAGGGTGAGATGTCAGGTAACCCTGGAGCCTGACTCTGGGCCAGGGGCCAGCCCAGCCAGGCCCCATCTCAGCAGGCTTTGCGATGCCATTTGCATAGCAATGCCCTGCACTGTGCCAGAGCTGTGGGAGGGGGGACCTCGGGGCATTCCATTCTCTCCAGCTGCCCTTTGCCATCAGAGTTCCTGCCCAGGCCCAGGTGCCCCAGATGCCTTGGGGCAGAGAGGGTTGGGGATGCAGCTGCCGGTACGGAGGGAGGCTTCCTGGTCCTATGAGCACAGGCCGTGCCAGCCAGGACTGGGGCAATAAGAGGGCCTGGTGCAGTGTGTTTGCTTAGGAAAAAGTCCAGAGAGTTATACAACGCAGAGCCATTAGTCATGGCCGCTCGTTGGTGAGATAGCAGCCGGGACCCTTCTTCTTTTTTTTCCTTTTTCTTTTTTTCCTTTTCATCCCTCTGCATTTTCCTGCAGCGAGAGCTGTGAAAAACCCGCTCACAGCGGGGTCCACAAGCAATCGTTACGGAGCGGTCCTGAGGCAAGGCTTTATTTAGTCTGCTTTTATCCGGTCCAGGAGGTGGGGAGCGAGGCCGTGTGTTTTGGAAAGGGTTTTTCTTCATCCCAGATGGTTCCAGGAGGCAAGTCTGGTGCCTACTGGGGTGTGTGTGCAACTGTCTGGAAAAATCAATTAGGACGGACAGCAGACCTTGGCTGGCGGGGACGGGAGAGACGCGGCCACGGTGTCTAGCTAACGGGTCAGGGAAAGGAGATCCGAGGAGGGCCGGGCTGTGGGCTTCCCTTGGCTCCCGGGTCTCTGAGGGTGGCCCGGGGCAGAGGGAGCCCCCAGCCCCCCACCCCCCACCCCGAGGGGCCGACATTCCCAGGGACGAACGTCAGGCAGGCCATCTCGGCGCATTCCGGCACATCCGTGCCTGGGATGTCTTTGGGGATGCAGTCATGAAATGACCTCAGCCTGCCGGCCACAGGATGTTCTGTCTGCTGGTGGTTACATCACCTTGACCATGACGGGAGCGTCGGTGAGATGAGGGAGCGGTCGGGAGAGAAAGGTGCGTCAGCTCCTCCCGCCAGAGGCTGCAGAGAAAGAGGGCAATGAGGCTGGTGCCGGTGGGGAGGGCGGGGTTCCGGTTGGCGTGGACGTGGGAAGTCAGTGGAGTGGCCACAGTACCGTTAGGGATGGTGGTTTGTCCGCCAAGGACCCAGTGAGCAGCGGGAAGGACAGCAGGACGTGGCGTCCCCGTGAGGAGACCAGCCCAGTGCATGGCATGGGCCTGTGGGTCCCAGTGGAGGGGGCGAGGTCCAGGGCAGAGTTCTAAGGCCCATGGCGAGCTGGAGTGTGAGGCAGGGAAACTGAGGCAGAATCCTGCCTTGGAATATGGAGGCAACAGGGCAGGCAAGTGGATGGGGATGTGCCTTTGGGGGTACCCAGGCCCACAGGGAATACATATCTCTGAGACTCATTCCAGAGCCCTCTGGAATGTTCTGTCTGTGGAAGGCCGGCCTGATTTGATGGGAGGGGCTCACAGCAAGGGCACGCAGAGGGGAGCCCCAATGGGGGGCCGGATGGGCAGGGCCGACCTGGTAGCAGACCTATTAAACGCTTTGGCTGGTCTTTATTCTTTTTTTTTTTTAAATATATTTTATTGATTTTTTACAGAGAGGAAGGGAGAGGGATAGAGAGTTAGAAACATCGATGAGAGAGAGACATCGATCAGCCGCCTCCTGCACGCCCTCTACTGGGGATGTGCCCGCCACCAAGGTACATGGGCTTGACCGGAATCGAACCTGGGACCTTTCAGTCCGCAGGCCGACGCTCTATCCACTGAGCCACACCGGTTTCAGCCGGTCTTTATTCTTGAGCACGCCGCGGAGGGCTGGCTGGTCTAGCTCTGCACGTCTGGTTCAGTAGGCCTGGTGGGGAGGGCGGACTGACAGGCTGTGTTTCTGACCAGCTCCCGGCGGGGATGCTGACGCTGCTGGAGCAGCGAGCTGTTCCTGCCTCCTGAGGCACGGGGGTTCTCTGAGGATGGGCCGGCGCCTGGCTCCGTCTGCTCCTCTCTCAGCTCTCGGTCCTGGGGGGGTCCCCTCCCCCCCCATCCCTCCCCGCCTCTGTGAAGCTGGGGCCCGGCCTCCTCTTCCTGGTGAGGGTTGCACGCTTGTAGTCTCCACGGTCTCTGAAACCAGTGGCCTCTCTGGGGAAGAACTGGCCCCTTCCCCGTTGGGTGGTGGGCAGGGGCTGGGGAGATTCTTTGACCGCCCGCTGCTCCTGGAGCCTCAGTGCCCAGGGCAGCCAGGGACCCAAGGCGTCTGGCTCCTGGTTTCCGGCCCCGCCGGGCAGGTGTCGAGTGAGGGCTCAGTCATTGGCATCCCGATGGAGCCCGAACCAGCCAGCCCCTTTCAGGCCGAGAGCCCCCTCTCACTGTGCCAGGGCCCAGGAACCGACCCAGGCTCCTGGCCCGCCCAGGGTCTCAGCTTCCCCAGCGGGAAAGTGGGGCCACTCAGACCCTCCCCAAGATCCTGACCAGATCTCCTGTTCTTTTTTTTTATTTTAAATATATTTTATTGATGTTTTACAGAGAGGAAGGAAGAGAGCTAGAGAGTGAGAAACATCAGTGAGAGAGAGACATCGATCAGCTGCCTCCTGCACGCCCTCCACTGGGGATGTGCCCACAACCAAGGTACATGGGCTTGATCAGAATCGAACCAGGGACCTTTCAGTCCGCAGGCCGACGCTCTATCCACTGAGCCACACCGGTTTCGGCCAGATCTCCCGTTCTTGAGGAGGAAGAGGGATCGGAGGGAAGCCAAGCCTCCTGGGTGTGCTGGGAGAGGTGATGTCAGCGTGCGCGCTGGGCCTGGGAGGGTGGCTGAGTCACTGGGCATGATGAGGCCGGCGGGGAGCCGGGGTGGGGGTGGCGGGGAGAGGCGGGGAGGAGGTCTGGACCGAGGAGGCATGTGGCCCAACCGCTGGCGAGGAGGCCGGGGCTGGCAGCGGGGCCAGTGAGGCTGCCTGGTGGTGCCACTCAGCCGCCGGTGGATCTCAGGGCTCCGGGGACCGCTGGCTGGGAGTGGCCGGGCCGTGGGGGTGGCTGCTGGGCCTGACCGGTGCCAGGGCTGAGGACGGAGGCCTCTGTGTGACAGGCCCCGGGAAATCCCCCCTGCCAACGCCTGCCCCCCCAGCTCCGGCTCCAGTCCTGGGGCCACTTCTCCCAGCGCTCCTGCTGGTCTGCTGTTCGTGCCCGTTCCCTGTGCCCGGGACGCCCCCTTAGCGTGGTCAGGGTGCCCAGGGGGACCCACACAGGGGCAGCTCCTCCATCGAGGCCCCCCTCCAAAACTACAGTGGCACCTCGAGATACGAGTGCCCTAACCTACAAGTTTTTTGAGATACGAGCCGTCGAGCGAGCGATTTTTGCTTTGAAATACGAGCAACATTTGAGATAGGAGTCATCGCGCGGGTCGGCCGGCTGCACACGACCTACCAGTTTACCGCGACTCGAGCGTCTCGTAGTTTCCCACGCCTCAAGGTGACGGAACGCATTAAACTCGTATCTCGAGGTGCCACTGTATTGAAAGAGGGGTGGAGGCGAGGGTCTGACCAGCCCTGCTCCGCCCCCTCCCCCTCCCTTCTCTGCCCTTGTGGCTCTCTGGAGACCCTCGGTGCCTCCAGCGCTGGTCACCCCCAGGTGCAAAGAGGCCCCAGCAGCTTCGAGACACGCAGCCCTGTGCCCCCCTCCCCGAGGCCCCCTCATGGCGGACCGGCCTTGTTGATGGTTCCAGCTCTGCCAGGTGCCACCTCTGTGATGGGGATGTCTCCCCCACCACCTCCCCCTGCTCCCGGTGTGGGCTTCCTGGCCTGTAGGTTAGGGGCAATTGTTCTGGGGGTGGGGGGCCAGGTTACCTGTGCAGGGTGGGGGCCCTCCCACGGGGCTGTGGTTGGTCCGGAACTCCTAGCAGCTGGACCACAGGTGCGCCCGGCCTCCTGGGGGCCGGGCCGAGCTGGACCCAGAGCCCCGGGGAGGCGTTTTGGGGGGGGGCCTGCAGGCATCTTTGGCCTCTGTGGAAAGAGGGGAGTAGCCGAGACCAGGGTGGCTCAGTGGATAGAGCGTCAGCCTGCAGACTGAAGGGTCCCAGGTTCGATTCCAGTCAAGGGCATGTACCTTGGTGGCGGGCATATCCCCAGTGGGGGGCGTGCAGGAGGCGGCTGATCGATGTCTCTCTCTCATCGATGTTTCTAACTCTCTATCCCTCTCCCTTCCTGTCTGTAAAAAAATCAATAAAATATATTTAAAAAAAAAAGAGGAGAGTGTTGGGAGGGAACCGGAGGCAGGGAGTGGGGGAGTGAAGGGAGATTCTAGCCCAATCGGGGGTATAGTTGCGGGGGAGGGGGTGCCCCCCAATCAGGGGCTTCTGGTCGGGTGGGGGCCGGCCGGGGCGGGTTATCTGAGGGCACCGGAAAGATCTGGCAGCGGTGGGAATGGGAACTGGGGTCGGAGGTCAGCGCCCATTAAAACGTAAAAAGCCCTCCGGGCGAAGGGAATCAAAGGAGGTGCAGAGCGGGCTCTTCCGGAGCCTCCTGCGCCCAGATGGTAGTGGTTAACATTCCTGGCGGCCAGACAAGGGCGCGGAGAACAGCCCGGGCCGAGGGGCAGGCGCGCCCCGAGGACGCACGCAGCGGGGTCCCTCCGGTCCCCCCCTCTGGGACACTGAGCTGGGGTTTCTTGAGCAGAGCTGGGCGCTGTGGGGTGACGGGGTGCTTGGGGGTCGCCCCTCACTTGGGGGGCTGTGCCCCCCAAACAGGATTCAGGACCCCACCGCCTGTGTCAGAGCGGCTCGTTAGTGGAGGCCCGGCCTGCAGATTTATGTCCTCTGGGGCCGGGCTTTGATCTGAGCCCGGGTGAGGGGCCGGGGGTGCAGGGGCTTAATTGGCATCAGCCAGGCTGATGCTGACCAGGACCCCATCCTGACCCGCCCCAGCCGCTGTGACGGATGCTGCTTGGGGGGTGGGGGTTTGGGGGAGGGCAGAGGGGGTGTGTGGAGTTGATTCTCGCCCTGGAAGGAGGAGGATTAACAGCCCCAAGCGGTCCTCCTCCCTGCGGCCACTCCCCAGCCTTGACCCCTCCCTGACCTTGACCCCTTCCCACTCTGACTGACCTCACCCTGTCTGGGGGTCACCCGTGGCCTGGCCCTGTTGCCGGGCACTGTGAGGACAGAAGGCCAGCAGAAAGAGTGAGGTTCAGACCCAGCCGCCAACGGGCTGTGCTGGACAGGGTCAGACCTGCTCAGCCCGGGGGGTGTCCAGGTCCCCGAGGGTTTTCTTCCGTTTTGTTCTTTTCTTCTCGTTTTCTGGATGGAGAGGAGGGAGGAAGGACGGAGAGGGGAGACCTGGAGACAGGAGGGGGACACGGGAAGAGGGGGCTTTGTAGATGGAATGAAATCAGGCTCTTCAGATGGGAGACGGGATTCTCTGGGCTGGCCCTCCGCGCAGTGACCAGGGTCCCTGTAGAGCAGCGGTTCTCAACCTGTGGGTCGAGACCCCTTTGGGGGTCGAACGACCCTTTCACAGGGGTCGCCTAAGACCATCGGAAAATGCAGATATTGACATCACGATGCATCACAGTAGCAACATTTCATGGTTGGGGGTCACCACCCCATGAGGAACTGGATGCAAGGGTCGCGGCCTTAGGAAGGTTGAGAACCGCTGCTGTAGAGGAAGACAGGGCTGTCAGAGGCAGAGAGAGGTTGACCGTGGGAGCCAAGGTCAGGAAGGGAGGTGGGAGAGTGCTGTCCTTCTGGCTTTGAAGATGGAGGAAGGGGACGCCAGCTAGGGAACTGGGTGAAGCTGGAGAAGGTAAGGGTGTGGATTCCTTCCTGGGCCACCAGAGGGAACACAGCCCCTCTTACCGCCCCCCCGGCCCCTTGAGGGAGCCCCTCGCCACGCGGTTTTGGACTTTGCACAGTGGGAACTGGGTGGTGAGGAATCTGGAGGGTCAGAGCCACGATGTTCGTGGCCACGTGCTACATCCATCAGCCATGGGAACTAAGACTGGAGCCGGGGGCCTCCGGGGATGACTGTGCGAGGTGCCGGGAGCCCATGAGATGGCAGTGCGGACCGGGAGGCTAGACAGCGAGGCCAGATGGCACAGGGCCTCCCTGATCATAGACAAGAACTTGCTTTAGCCCAAACCGGTGTGGCTCAGTGGATAGAGTGTCGGCCTGTGGACTGAAGGGTCCCAGGTTCGATTCCGGTCAAGGGCATGTACCTGGGTGGTGAGCACATCCCCAGTGTGGGGCGTGCAGGAGGCAGCTGATGGATGTCTCTCTCTCTCATTGATGTTTCTAGCTCTTTATCCCTCTCCCTTTCTCTCTGTAAAAAAATCAATAAAATATGTTAAAAAAATAAATAAATGAAAAAGAACCTGCCTTGTCCCAGGCAGCCCCGCCGAGCTAGGCCCAGCCGAATGACTCTCAGGAAGGGGCCCCGCTGTGGGAGAGGCCGAGTGGGAAGGGACTAGAGCAGTGGTTCTCAACCTTCCTAGTGCCGAGACCCTTAAATAGAATTCCTCATGTGGAGGTGACCCCCAACCATAAAATGATTTCCGTTGCTACTTCATCACTGTCATCTTGCTACTGTTATGAATTATAATGTAAATATCTGATAGGCAGGATGTATTTTCATTGTTACAAATGGAACATAATGAAAGCATAGGGATTAATCACAAAAACAATATGTAATTGTATATTGTGAAATATGTATTTCTAATGACAAATAAATGAAATGTTGTCTTGAATCGTGGTGTAGCATGGGCAACAGTCTTCATATGACAACAGTAAGCTACATGGCTACACTTTGCTGCACCGAGGAGCGGTGTGTTGGTTCCTAAGACCATGGGAAATAGGTGTTTTCCGCTGGTCTTAGGCGACCCCTGTGAAAGGGTCGTTCGACACCCAAAGGGTCTCGACCCACAGCTTGAGAACCGCTGGACTAGAGATAGTGACCAGAGGGCCTGTGCAGGGATGGGGGCAGCGGTGTGACGTGGGCCCAGCCAGAGGCAGCTCAGAGGCAGCGTCCGCTGCCCGTGGGCGCCCGGGGCCCAGCCCGGGGCACATTCCTCCCCTGCCAGCCCCGGCCTTTCCGCTCCTGCGTCTCCCTCTCCCCGCTCTGGGTCAAAGGCTCCTCGGCCCAGATAAGGAAATGAGTCTGGAGGCTGGTCCAGGCCGGGGAATGCTCCCGAGGGCCCGGTTGGGAAAGGGTGATTGGCATCCTGTGTGCGTGCATGCACACCCACGCGGAGCACACGCATGCACGCGCGCACCTGCACCCCAGGAGGGATCCCAGCACGCCCATGACCTTTCTCCCTGGCAGCCTTCCCCCTCGCCCTGTCTGATGCCAGGTCTCCAAGGGTGACTGCCTTTTGGGGGAGCCAGGGGCTGGATGTCAGAGGTGTGTGTGTGTGTGTGTGTGTGTGTGTGTGTGTGTATGCGGGTGCGTGCCTGGACGTGTTCACACGCAGCAGACTCATGATTTTCTCACGCCGGTGATCACTGCTAGGGGACCACTCTGTCACCTCATCTGAGAGCTCAAGTGAACCCCATGAATCACGCAGCACAGCGCCCATCCTGGCCCCCAGCCCCGCCCTCGCCCCCAGCCTCACCCGGGCCAGGGCAGCCCTGGGAATGCCTCCTGCTTCCTCAACTCCTCACCTCCCAATGCCTGGCTCTTTCTCGGGGCGCCACCCCTGTCCCCCCGGTGCTGCCCACGCTCAGGCTGCATCTCTCCCCCCAGCGGTGGCATCAGGCGGGCTGTCCTGAAGGCAGTGCCAATCGCCGACCCCTCGGGGGGGAAAGCAGGAAGGCCACACGCAGGCTCCTGCCCCCAAGCCACCCAGGGCAGCACTTGCTGCAGGCGAGACTCGGGCGGGAGAGCTGGGCCGGGTCTCCTGCCCGTCCTTCTTCCTCAGGCCCAGGGTGGATTTTACATTAAACTATTTCTATATACAGTGGTACCTCAAGATACGAGTGCCCTAGTGAATAATTAGAAAAAGCACAAATGACTATTGCTAGGTGATGAGACAAACTATAGTTCATTCTTACGATGGAGTACTATGATACTGCGCTGTCATCAGCCAAGAAGGAGGTATCTCTACAGTGACATGGAACGATACGTTAAATAAAAAATAAAATAAAAAGATACAGAAGATTGTGTAACTACTTATGCAAAAAGGTGTGTGTGTGTGTTTGCACACGTGAGTGTGCAGACTTACACATGAAATTCAGAATGACTGCCAGGTACAAAACACGGGCAAGGACGGGCCCTCTGGGGCGCTTGGAAGACAGTCATCGCGAGTGCATTTATCGGTGTGGGCACTGCTCTGTGTCCCCCCTGCAGGTGCCCACACCCCTGTGCTAGCATTACCTGACCGTGTCATCATTGTGATTACAGGTCTGCCTGCCTCACTGGACCAAACCCCAGGGCAGGGACGATGGTTTTCGCTGTGTATCCCTGTCCCCAGCAGAGATGCTGGCCCGTGGCGGACTGTTGAGTGAGTGACTGATGACTGACTTCATATGGAACGCCCTGGAGGGGAAATGAGGCTGTCATGGCTGCTCTCTTAGAATCTCACGGCCTCGCAGTGGGACAAGAGTCAGACATGACCCGTTTCAGGCCACCTGTGGCCATGACCCTGTGACCCTGGAGGTCTGGGGGAAAGAGAAGGAAAGATTCCCCAGAACAGAGACGTGACGACAATTTGCAAGGCTGGTGTCCGGCCTGCAAGTGATGGGAGTGGGCAAGGCGCAGGTCCAGGACAGGTGAAGCATGATGAGGCTGTGGCGGGGGGGTCGAGGCTGCTGTGGTGGGAGATACAGGGGGATCCAGGCCAGGCCCAGGTGACAGGGTGTGGCTCGCTGGGTCCCCTTCCCCGTGAGCCAGGCTGGGAGGCGGCTCAACCCTCTGGTCCCGCCACACCACGGGCTTCAGCCTCAGAGCCATCTGCCTCCTGGGCGGCATCCAGAGACGGAGTTGGGCAGCCGTCCAGGCCCCTGCTCGCGTCTCCAGCCCAGCGGGGACCGGGTTTTATGTCCTTTGGAAGCTCCGTCCTGGGATCTCACAGCCTGTGTGGTCTCCTCCCTGTACTTGTCCCAAGACCGGCCTGCCTGCTCAGAATGGCTCTCACTGTGATGACGGTCTTGGTCGTTAACCAAGACCTGACTTCACCATGTCAGGTTTGAGGGCTCGGAGGAAGGTGGAGCAAGGGTCGGCATGTCGGCCAATCTTTCCAACAGGAACCTCGCTTTTGTTATCTATCGATGAAGAGCAACCTCCCAAACCCAGTGGCTTTAAAACAACCGCCATTTCGTTGTCTCGTGTGGTTTTCTGTGGGTTGACTGGGTTCAGCTGGCTGGTTCTTCTGCTGGTCTTGCTTGGGGATCTCGCATTCGGATAAAGGCTGGTACTGGGTCACTGGAGGTTCACCCACAATGACGAGTCAGCTGGCCTTTAATCTCTCCCCAGGGTCTTTTCAGAGCCAGACTCTCACATGGTGACTCAGGTATCTCAATAGTGAAGCTTCCAAGAGAGAGGAAGTAGAAGCTGCCATTCCTCTTCAAGCAGTGGCTCTCAACCTTCCTGATGCCACGCCCTTTAATACCGTTCCTCAGGTTGTGGTGGCCCCCAACCATAAAATTATTTTCGTTGCTCCTTCAGAACTGTGGTTTTGTAACTGTTATGAATCATAATGTAAATATCTATGTTTTCCGATGGTCTTAGGCGACCCCTGTGAAAGGGTCATTCGACCCCCAAAGGGGTCGTGACCCACAGGTTGAGAACCGCTGTCTTAAAGGCGAAGAGGAGCACTCCTGCCACATTCTGTTGAACGGTGTGAGCCACAGGCCAGCCTGTGTGGAAGGGCCAATCTGCCGGGAACTGTGCATCATGGGATGGCTGTCTTTGGAGACCAGCTCACACAGCCCTGTGGCGTGTTAGAGGGGGCAGCTGAGACACCCATGAGAGAAGAGGTCTGTGGTCAGTGAGAGATCCAGGTCCCCAGGTCCTCTCAGCGGGGCCTAGGAGGCCCCGGGCTGATCTCGGCTCTCCCTGGCACCGAGGAGGCATGTGCGGGCAGACCTCCTGGCATAGGGCACCCCCAGCTCCCCACCCCTTGCCAGTGCTCAGGGATTCGGCCTCATTGCCCTCTGGCTGGAGGCACCCTGACTGGCCACTTTACCCCACAGGGTCACAGGAGCTTCAGTGTGGCCGTGGGTGTCGGGCCATGGCAGGGGAAATGCCAGTCTCATACACCCAGCTGCTTCCTGGGTACTTCCACCAAAGGCAGTGAAACTCAGTGCATCCAGCTCGAATCTCTCTCTCCTCCCCCAACCCCTCCTGAGGCAGCCTCTACTGAGAACACCAAGGGCATTAGTACTTCTAGAGCAGCAGTTCTCAACCTGTGGGTCGAGACCCCTTTGGGGGTCGGACGACCCTTTCACAGGGGTCACCTAAGACCATCGGAAAATGCAGAAATTTACATCACGATGCATCACAGTAGCAAAATTTCATGGTTGGGAGTCACCACCACATGAGGAACTGTATGCCAGGGTCTCGGCCTTAGGAAGGTTGAGAACCACTGTTCTAGAGGATTCTCGGGCCTTTATTACAGAACAGGAAAACCGAGTTCAATGCCTGGAGGTGCCCTTGTTCTGCATACAACAAGGATGCTCGCCATCCCTGGCTCAAGATTCTCTCCTGACAACCCCAGTGACTACACTGTTTAAAAATGTGGAGTGCCACAACCAAGGGAGGGGTCGTGTTGAAGGCAGGGGTGTATCCACTCCCTGCTGCTTCTGATAGCCAGCGGCCGCTTTCCTCTCCGGAAATCCATTCCACCGGGCTGGGAGAGGCCAGGCCTGTGGGGACTTGCCTCGGAGAATTCCATGCCTTTGACCACAAGGGTTGGTTCAGAATCCGGCCTGTGACCTCCCACCAAGTCAATGCGAATGCTTCAAGCCTTTTTCCTAGAGCTCTTGGCAAGGCAGCTTCCGTGGCCTTTCAGTGATAAGGTCGGTGTGGCCTTTCAGGTGGTGGATCCCGGCAGGGAAACATCTGCGGAAGGAGACAGAGCCCTGCGGACATCCTCCCAGCCCCTGGATGCAACCCTGCCTGAAGCTGGTCAATCCCATGAGTCGATCTACACATTATTGTTTTTGTAGCCCAAGGAGTCTGATGAACTCAGTATCCTTAAAACAAAACAAAACAAAACAAAACAAAAACACACACACAAAAAAAACGTTTGCTCTTCATTCTCACAATTCCAGGACTTTCTTCAAGACCTGGCTCACATTCTTCTATTTCTGCCTGCTTGATACCCCATCACATCTCTGCAGTTCAGATGGCATCACCGTGTTCTGGTGTGTCTGTCATGTTGTAAACGTTTTGGGAAGAGAGTGTTGCTGGAACCCACGTGGTCCTCCCAGAAGCATAGGGGCTTCCAAAGGGCAGGAGTGCGCTGGGCACCCGGTGAGGATGGTACCCGGGGCTCGCCGCCTGGGGTGGGGTGGGTCCGTGTGGGTGGACGTCCATGCCGGGATGAGGTCATGAGGGTAGGTGTGGTGTGTGTATGTGACTGGCGCAGAGGTGACGTGCCTCTCTGGGCACCGAATGAGTGTGTGAGCCCATGAGCAATGAGACGGGTTCTTCAGGCAGCGGGACCAGTTCAAGGGACAAGTCCCTGCAGGCTGGCGGGAGTGTCCCTGCTTCAGCTTGGAGGCCCAGGCCTGTGCGTGGCCAAGGGACCCAGCGGTGCCCTCTGTAGCCAGTG
The DNA here is from genome assembly GCA_011751065.1 of Lasiurus cinereus. Classification (NCBI taxonomy): domain Eukaryota; kingdom Metazoa; phylum Chordata; class Mammalia; order Chiroptera; family Vespertilionidae; genus Lasiurus; species Lasiurus cinereus. Next base: position 64,248,585 of record JAAGEH010000041.1, read on the forward strand.
GCTGGGGTCTCATGGCGTGGTCTTGGGTTGGCCCTTCCTTCACCCTCAGAGCTCAGCCTTCACGTCTGCCCCCACTGCACGTGGCACAGGCCCTGGCATGTTGTCCGAGCCCAGTGGCTAGTGTTAGCATGGCATCAAGGAAGGAATGTATGATCTGATCTACGTGAGGCCCCTCTCCATCAGCCCAGGAAGGAAGTAGGACCGTCCTTCTCTGGTGAGGCAGCCAGGTGGTCTGTAGGTGCCAGTTCAGACACCCCTCCCCGTGCTCTCACTCACCTGTGGCTCTTTGTAAGTGTAGGTCTCCCCGCCTGAGACACGATCCTCTTCCTCCCCTGCACCTACCTGCTGTCTGGTGGGTCTCCACTGGGACATGACTTCCCCAGGCACCCTGGCATGTATGGAAATGCCACCTTGTCTCCATCGTGCCTCCATAGTTGGGCCCGCGGGGCTGGGGCCATGTCAGAGTTGGTTTTGGCCTGTCCTCACTGCCTGGTCTTCATTCGTTCATTATTCACCAGCTCTTCATTGAGCACCCACCAATGCGGTGGCTTCGTTCCAGGGCAGGGGATGTGGCAGGGAACATGTCTGAGAAGTTCTCTGCTCTCACGGAGCATCCACCTGAATGGGGGCAGGGAGGTAGACAACAAGCAAGTAGACAGATCATTTTGATGATGCTGGGTCATCAGAGGGAGCGCCTGGAGAGGTCAGAGGACACCTCTCATGGAGGCCATGTGGGAGCTGAGACAGGCGAAGGGATAGTCTAAGTCAGTGGTTCTCAACCTTCCTAACCCTTTAACACAGTTCCTCATGTTGTAGTGACCCCCAACCATAAAATTATTTTCGTTGCTACTTCATAACTGTCATCTTGCTACTGTTAATGAATCGTAATGTAAATATCTGATATGCAGGATGTCTTAGGTGACGCCTGTGAAAGGGTCGTTCGACCCCCAAAGGGGTTGCGACCCACAGGTTGAGAACCGCTGGTCTAAGTGAAGGGAAGAGCTGAAGGGCTCCCCCTCAGGTGGCACTTGCCCCTTTCTCCCCAAATGTGACAACAGGGTGCAGATTGGTATAGAGGAAGAGGGGGGAGAGTTGAACTCACAGCGGCAGGTAGAATCCATTTGTATGAAACTTTAGGCCATGTGAAAGCATCTAGGTTTTATTCAAATAACCATAAAGAAGTGGCATGATCTTAGTTCAGATCATGCTGGCTGTCGTAGTAGAATGGGCTGTAGGGGACACAAGAAGGACTGGAGTCTCTAACAGTCATGTGGTGAGACTGGCAGTGAGAGAGATGGAGAACAAAGTTGGGGTTGGGATGTTTGGGGTTGAGTTTACAGGACTGGGTGAAAAGCTCACGGGGCTAGAAAGAGAAAGGGGAATCTAGAATGACTACAGTCTTGGGAAACAGTGCGTGCTGGTGCCAGTTATCAAGATGGGCAAGAGCAGGTTGGGGTGGGGACAGAAATCAAAAGTTTTGTTTTGCCCATGTTAATTTTGAAACGCCTGGGAGATGGCCAAGCAGCGATGTCAAGTGGATATGAGCCTGTGCTCAGTGCAGAGGCATCAGCACGCATTTGCTTTTAAAGCCTAGATGACATCATCGAGGTAGAGAATGTCTGCAGCATAGTAGGACACCAGGCCCTACTATGTGACCAGGCCCTGATGCAGGACAACATTTAGAGGTTGATTGAAACTAACAGAAGAGCCTGATATGGGTGGAGAGAGAGAGAGAGATGGAGAGAGAAAGAGAGAGAGAGAGATATCAATGATGAGAGAGAATCATTGATCAGCTACCTCTTGCATTGCCCCCTAGTGGAGGGTCAAGCCCACAACCTGGGCATGTGCCCTGACCAGGAATCAAACCGTGACCTCCTAATTCACAGGTTGACACACCCCCTGAGCCATACCGGCCGAGCTGCAGAGAGCTTCTTCATGAAATTTCGCTGCGGTGGAGAGCAAGCGATTGGAACAGTGGCTGCTGGAGGGGAAGGGGCACCGAGGGCCAAGTGTTTTGTTTGTTTTGATGTTTGTTTTTAAAGAGACAGGCGCTCCTATAGCTTTTACATATGCTGATGGGAAAGATGCCAATAGAGAGGGAAATTATGATACGGAAGGGAAGATAATAATAAAATAATTTCTCGAGCAAAGATACTGAGAAGGTCAGAGGGATGGGATCCAGAGCCCAAGGCAGAGTTGGCTTTAGGTAGGACTTGGGGTGGTGGGAAAATGAAGGGATTACTTCTAGAAACTCCATCTTCTCAATGTAATGTGCGACGAAACGATTAGCTGAAGGGTACGTGGCATCAGAGGACAGAGAAGAAGGCGGAGTGAACATGCCAGGGATGTGTCGGGGGATTAGCGTGTTGGGTGCCCACTCAAGAGGGAGGTCAGGCCAAAACCGGTTTGGCTCAGTGGATAGAGTATCGGCCTGCGGACTGGAAGGTCCCAGGTTCGATTCTGGTCAAGGGCATGTGCCTTGGTGGCGGGCACATACCCAGTGGGAGGTGTGCAGGAGGCAGCTGATCAATGTTTCTCTCTCATTGATGTTTCTAGCTCTCTATCCCTCTCCCTTCCTCTCTGTAAAAAATCAATAAAATATATATTTTAAAAAAGAGGGAGGTCAGTCAGCAGGGTATGTGTTTCTGTCGAGCCACGTGGGTGCAGGCATGATGGAGAAGGATGCGTGTTCGCTGGGCAATCCAAAGCTGGGGCCTGGTCAAGAGGATGTAAAATCTCAAGTGTTCGACTGACGTTGGCCCCACCAGCAGAGGGGTCTGTCCGACGGCTGCTGGTGCCTGGCGTGTTCAGCACTGGGGAACCTCAGCCCTTTCCATCTGGGGGTGGAAGTGCGATGGAGTGGTGACATCATTGTATGGGGAGCTCATTCCTCTCTCCTCACACCCCTCCTCCAGCATGACACAGAGTAACCATTCCCATATGGCGGCCCTGGGAACATCAGGATAACCGAGTGTGGGACCCCGCCCCGCCACCGAGAGCTTCCCGGAGGCGTTTTATTGGGGTGCATGTGAGCCTCTCTGCTTCATCATCAGGCACCCACTTGCCTCCAGAGAAAGGGCTCCTTCATCCCACCCATGAGTCACCCCACCCCTGCACAGACAGCCGGTCCCATCCACAGCGTTCTCACCACCGGGACCAGCGCCTGGCACAGTGGCTGGCACAGAGAGAGGCTGGGTCCCTTCTTACTGGACCAATGAATGAGTGGTTCATCGAAGCATCGGTCCGGTCCCTGCAAGGGAAGGAGACCCTTGCCTCCTGCTTGGCCAGCCAGAGCGTCCCCTCCCTGCGTCCCCTCCTCCCTGCAGTGCAGCCGAGTGACCAGGACCGCCTTGGGCAGAGCCAGAAGGTCCCCAGGTTCACAGAGTTCCTTGTGGGAGGGGAGGGCAGAGGGTTAGAGGGGCCTTGAGTCTGGGACAGAAGGTCTGGTGTCGCTTCAGTTCTGGACACCGTGCTGGGTACCTGCTGGGCTGCCCTTTCTTGTGACCTCCAGGTCATGACCCCTCGGCGGCACGAGCAGCCTCAGATGCACAGGCCTCGGCTCCTGCCTGCAGTGTGTGTATGTGTGTGTGTGTGTGGCAGGGGGGGGGACTCCTGACTTCAGGTCCAGCGCAGTCTGAGCCCAATGGGGTGGCCAGGCAGGGGTCGTGCCCTGAAGGCATTGCCTTTGGCAGTTAAGCTCCAGTTGGGGTTGAGGCTGGAGGGAGACCTTCCCTGGGGGTCCAGGCCGAGGGGACACAGGCTGTCCCACCCAGTCATGATCCCCTGCACCTCAATCTTCCCGCTGCCCCTTTGTCCTGCGAGCCCCCCCCAAAGCCCTGGTCGGCTAGACAGGCACAGCGACCCCTGCTGGCTTCTGGAAGTCTGAGAGGCGACCTCGGGAACTGGCTGAGCCGTCCTGCAGGGGTCAGTCCGCCATGTGGCAGGGAGCCAGGAGCCAGGAGGCCAGGTGGGCTGAGGGCCGCAGCGGCGCCCCTGGGGGTGCCCACACCGGCTCCAGCTCCTGCTGAGGCCCCCACAAAGCCCTGCCGGGCAGAGGGGCCCTGAGTGCCAGGGATGCTTGAGAGCCAGGGATGCTCCTCCGGCCAGAGCCACCGTCGTCCCGGGATGGTGCGGGTGACCCCACCCCAGTGTGGGGCTGGGAGAGGAGCATCTGGCTGGAGGGCGCCCTCAGGGACCCGCCGTCCAGCTCCTCACGGACAGGGTAGGAAGGGAAGTCTGGCCCCGCCCTGCCCGGGCTTTGTCATGATGGCATGATGGCCACCATGCCCCGGGCAGCCCCAGCCGCGAGGGTGGCAGCCCCTTGAACATACAGTGGTACCTCGAGATACGAGTTTAATTCGTTCTGTAACCTTGAGGCGTGGGAAACTATGAGCCGCTCGAGTCGCGGTAAACTGGTGGGTCGTGTGCAGCCGGCCGATCCGTGCGATTACTTGTATCTCAACTGTTGCTCGTATTTCAAAGCAAAAATCACTCGCTCGACGGCTCGTATTTCAAAATCTCGTATGTTAGGGCACTCGTATCTCGAGGTACCACTGTACTAGTATCTGTTGAATGAATTAACGAGTTCAGGGCCCCGGGTAGTTCAAGTCCCCAGCTCCCCACTGCACCCCACTCCCCCAGTGTCTCGGTCAAGGACTTCCGTTCCCCGTGGGGGGTGCGGCGGGCACCTCTCCGTTTCCCCAGGAGCTCGGGGAGGCTCCCTGCACGGGAAGAGCCGGCAGGTCCGTCTCGGGCTGTGGCTCTTCCTTCCCTGCGCCTGGAGCTCTGCAGGAAAGAAAGAGCCATTGATTTGCGCCCCGGCAGGTAATTGAAACGGACTGATTTCCCGCAGGCCGAACCCCGAGGTGCTGGCTCTGAGCTGGCAGCAGTGCAAGGCGGATGGGCGCCTGGCCCGGTGCCAGCAGGAACGGCGTGGGAACGTGGCTGGGAGCCCGGCTGGGCCTGCGTGGGGGGGTGGGGTGGGGGGAGTGGGTGGAGGGCCAAACACCAGGCGGCCCTGATGGGTCCTGATGAGCAAACCAGGGCTCATTGCCCCCCTGGTAGCCCCTTCTCTTGGCTCATTCATCCCTCTAGGAGGGCTCCCCACAGCCTGGCTTTTGGGGGGAGGGGATGAGGGCGCACATGAGTGGGCACGGGCTGTGCTGCTTAGGATACCCTAAGCCTCAGGGCCTAAGGGGCGATGGTTAGGCAGATGGAGTAAGGCCTGTGAAGGAGCAATCCCATCCTCTTTGCTCCGTATGGTCTGCTGTTCTGACACACCAGTGACTCTCCGTGTGGCCCCAGGGGTCAGGGGGCAGGTGCCCCCCTCAGAAGCTGCTCTGTGGCTGGCATCTGGGGGGGGGCGCCGAGGCAGCCACCCAGGGGCCGGCCCGCCCAGCCGGAAATTCTTGGTCTGGCCTGGCTGCTCCGGAGCCCGAGGCAGAGGCCGCAGGAAACCGGCCTTTCCTGTCGGGGCTCCCAGCCCTCAGGCACCCCAGGGAGGGCAGGGCGCTCTCACACAAAGCTCTCTGGGGCTGGGTTCCCCACAAACAAGGCCCTGGCCCCACGGGGCCCACTCCCTCTCTCCTGCCTCTCTTCTTCCTGGTGCAACGGAAAGCGGGGGACGGTCTTGGGTTCGAATCCCAGCTCCAGATCTTCCCTAGGGAGGCAAAGCCGTGGATTAAGCCTCGGCCTGATCTCCTCACCTCTGAAGCCAGGATTATGGCTGTGAGAACTGCCTGAGATGATGTGGGCAAAAACAGCTGGCATTGGGGAGACAGTTCCCACCCCCAGCTCATCCCCTGAGACAGCCCTGAGGGTGTCTGAGTCACCTTGCCCAGAGACAGGCTGCCCCCTGCTCTCTGGCCAGCTGCCTGGGTGCCCTCCTCCTCGGAGCCTGCTGGGCTGAGAACCCTCTCCCGGGCTCCTCGGGGGTGGGGGCCTGCAGATGGGGGCAGCCCTGCCTCCAGCCTCCCCCCTGGCTTATGTGGCTTTCCAGAGCCCTCAGGGTGGAGACAGAGGCCACAGGGAGAGGGGCTGAAGAAGAGGGAGGACTAGGTGTACTGGTTAATAATGCGGATTTTGTCATCGAAGAAAACACAGTAATTTCAGGAGAAACATCAAAAGCGATTTACTCCAAGTGATGTCCATCGCTAGCTACACACTGCCCCCACCTTTCAGGTAATTGGTGGATGCCGTCCCAGTAGAACTTTTCTTGTTTCGAGGCAAACCATTCAGAGACCCAATTTCCCACTTCTTCGTACGTTGTGAAGGGCTGCTCGGAGAGTGCGTGTGCCATCGATCGGAGCAAGTGTAATCGGAAGGAGCAAGGTCTGGTGAATACGGCGGGTGGGTTAATACCTCCCAGGCAAGATCTTTTAACGTGTCTTTAACTGTTTTTGAAGTGTGTGATGGTGCGTCATCATGAAGCAAAATTACTTTGCCGTGTCCTCTGACACATTCTGGTCGTTTCACGATCGAAGCGTGGTTCAGATTGATTATTTGTTGTCAGTAGCGGTCAGTATTAATGGTTTCACCTGGTTTTAGAAGGTCATAATATACCACACCTTCCTGATCCCACCAAACACAGAGCATTGTCTTCTTTCCGAAGCGAGTTGGCCTTGCAGTCGGTGTTGATGGTTGACTTGGATCAACCCATGATTTTGTGCATTTGGGATTCTCAGAATAAATCCACTTTTCATCACCACTCACAATCCGATGCAAAAAAGACTTTCTTTTGTGCTATTGAAGCAATATTTTACGGATAAATTTTTAGGTTTTCTATTTGTCTTTTGTTCAGTTGATGTGACACCCATTTCCCTTCCTTTAAAATCTTTCCCATGGCTTGTCAATGATTGGAAATTGTTTGCTGAGCAACGTTTAATCTTTCTGCAAGTTGTTTTAGAGTTTGACACGCATCTTCATCCAATAATGCTTGTAATTGTTTGTCTTCAAACCTTTTCGGTTGTCCTGGACATTCTTTGTCTTTCACATTGAAATCATCACTTTTAAAGTGTTCAAACCAGCATTCACAAGTATCTTGAGATGGAGCATGTTCACCGTAAGCTTCTCAGATTACTGTATATGATAACTTTTCCCTCAAAATAAAGTAATGAATTAAAGCTTCCCACAAATGCTTTTTTGGGGGGGCATGAAACTTGACATTTTTAAGCATAAAAATAGCTATTTGCCTTCAGCAAATTTGACAGATGAAGTTTTGAAGCTTGTCGTCAATACAATAAAATAGCATACATATCAAATCTCATATATATCAACATATGTATAATAGCTCCATCTATTGGGAAAAAAAAAATCCAGCCGAAACCAGTGTGACTCAGTGGATAGAGTGGCGGCCTGGGAACTGAAAGGTCCCAGGTTCAATTCCAGTCAAAGGCATGTACCTTGGTTGCAGGCACATCCCCAATAGGGGGCGTGCAGGAGGCAGCTGATGGATGTCTCTCTCTCATCCATGTTTCTGGCTTTCTATCCCTTTCCCTTCTTCTCTGTGAAAAATCAATAAAATATATTTTTTTAAAAAAAAAGAAAAAAGAAAAAAAAATCCGCATTATTAACCAGGACACCTAATACATTTCCTGGGCCCTGGCTGACTCGGGAACTTCTAAAGCAAAATCTCCTCCGGCTTCGTCTGCATGAAAAAATCGGATAAAGGGGCAGATTTAAGACTTGCCTGTGGTTGGTCAGGGTGAAGGGCGTGCGGGATTTCCAGCAGATGGACCTGTTCCAGCGGTGACCGGACGTGCCCACTCGCAGGCCTGGCAGCTGGGCCGAGCACAGCATAGCTGCAGACGGCCTGCTGCGAGGACAGTCGGAGGGTGACATCCCTGCAGCCGAATCCTGTTTATTTCAATGAAATGTGGGCAGAGCAGTCCGTCTTGCTTCCAACCGTGTCTCTGTGTCCGGTTCCCCGAAGGAGCCGTTGTGAGACGCGCCTGTAGGCAGAGGCCACTGTTCGAGCCTCCATGTACCATTCGTTGCTTTTTCCTTTCAGAGGGAACATTCTTCCCGGAAAGCCTGCCAGGTGGCAGACTGTATTTGTCAAAGACGGGAGATCCTATGCCACACGCTCTGCTTGACCCTCTCCCGTTGAGGAGTGGCCTGTGCCCCCCTCCTTGAACCGGGGTGGGGCTTTCAGCTCGTGCGGCTCAGTGGCTGAGCATTGACCTGTGAACCAGGAGGTCTGGGTTCCGTTCCCAGTCAGGGGCACCTGCCTGGGTGGCAGGCTCCATCTCCAGGGTGGGGCGTGCAGGAGGCAGCCGATCGATGATTCTCCCTCCTCCTCCTCCAGCAGAGCCGCTGGTCTCGGGCAGAGAGGACCCAGGAAGCGGGGTGCTCACAGGCCCCCTGGCAGCCCGGACGTTGGCAGGTGCTGCCCGTGCGCTCCTGACTTCGTGAGAATTCGGGTAACCAGTGGTTGCCCCCGGCCCCCACCCACAGGGCTCTGAGGGCCTGGGATGCAGCACCCTCCACGGGCGCGTGGAGGCTCTGGGAGGGCAGGGGCAGCGGGAGTTCTGGCCTTTGCTCCAGAGACACCCCCCCTTGCACCCCACACGCTATTCCCCTTCTGCCCCATCCTCTGGGGCAGCGGTTCTCAACCTGTGGGTCGTGACCCCTTTCACAGGGGTCACCTCAGACCATCAGAAAATGCAGATATTGACATCACGATGCATCACAGTAGCAAAATGTCATGGTTGGGGGTCACCACCACATGAGGAGCTGTATGCCAGGGTCGCGGCCTTAGGAAGGGTGAGAACCACTGCTCTGGGTGGACAGGTCCAGGCTCACCCAGCGGCTCAGGGCGGCCTTCAGGCCCAGGTGGTGTGGAGGGGCTGTGGGGTGGGGGTCAGGGTGGTGGGGGGTCGCCCTATAAGGATTCTCACATGTGGGGATGTATAGCGAGTCCTGGTCCTCCCACAGGTCCCTCACTGGGTCCCTGCCAGGGAGGACCGCCTCCCGCCTCCCCAGGGTCCCCGCCCCCACCTGCACCCCCTCCTTCACCCTCACCCCTGCCCCCATCACCCCCTTCCCAGCTTTCCCCAGAAGACATCCTCTTGGGGGAGCGGGGTAGCCCTCCTCGGTGGGTGCTGAGCCCGGTGCCCCACCATGTGGCCGGAGCGGGAACTGCAGGCGCCCTCCCCTCCCTGCCCACCCCGCAGCCAGCCAGGCTGTACCCACCTCTGCACCCAGACTTCACCCTCACCGGCATCCCCTGAGCTGGGGAGCCGGCTTCATTCCCGCCCTGTGCCCTGCAGTTGGGGGGGGGGGGGGGGGGGGCAAACCCGGAGTCAATGACAGAAGGGGCCACCAAATAGAGGTGAGGGCAGGAGAGGAGTATGTGTGGGGGGTGGTGGGAGGGAGGTGGGAGGGGGGAGTGGAGGGACAGACAGCAGAGTCCCAGGAGGACCCCGGGGCACAGAGCCTTCCTGCGGAGAGGTCAGGATTGGGGGCAAAGGTCGGAGGGCGAGGCCCGGGCCAGGGCAGGCTGGGGTCAGGGAGGCCCTTCGCTGTGTCTCTTTCTGGGGATGGTGGTTTCTCAAAAGAAAGGAGGGTGGCACCCTAGCTCCCAGAGGCCTTCGGTGACGGGGTGTGTGAGTGTGTGTGTGGGGGGGGAGAGCAATCCAAACGTCCCACCATAGCCATGGCTGGCTTTCTGGAGTTTGCCAGGGCACATGCCTCATTACACACATTTACATGTAAACACGGGCTACCTGCTGGAACCTCTGCGGCCCCTCTCCCCTTAACTGCCCTTCACTGCAGGCCTGGGTCCCCCCTAACTGCCCTTCCCTGCAGGCCCCATCACCTCCAACTTCCCTTCTCTGCCAGCCTGTCATCCCTAACTGCCCTCCCCTGCAGGCTTGGTGGCCCCCAACTGCCCTCTCTTACAGACCTGTCCCTCCCAAATGCCCTCCCCTGCTGGACTGATCTACAACTGCTCTCCCTTGCAAGCCTGGTTTCTCCCAACTGCCCTCCCCTGCAGGCTTCATTGCCCCCAACTGCCCTCTCTCACAGGCCTGTCCCTCCCAACTGCCCTCCCCTGCTGGACTGATCTACAACTGCTCTCCCTTGCAAGCCTGGTTCCTCCCAACTGCTCTCCCCTGCTAACCATCTTGTGGTGACCATCTTGTGTCCACATGGGGGCAGGATCTTTGACCACATGGGGCAGCTATCTTGTCTGTTGGAGTGATGGTGGGTCTGCATATTACTCTATTATTAGATAGGATAGAGGCCTTGGTGCATGGGTGGGGCCAGCTGGTTTGCCCTGAAGGGAGTCCTGGATCAGGGTGGGGGTTTCCTTGGGGTGTGGGGCAGCTTGGACGAGGGGCCTATGGTGGTTTGCAGGCTGGCCACACTCCCCAGTGACCCAAGCAGAGGCCCTGGTATCTGGGATTTATTTATCTTCGACAATTAAAACTTTGTACTCTTGGGGGGGGGGGCAAGACTCCTGCTTGCTCTATAGAAGATTATTTATCTTCTATAATTGAAATTTTGTAGCCTTGAGTGGGGGCCTGGGCTGGCCAGGGTGGAGGAAGCTTGGCTTTCTCCATCACGGGGGACAACCCCAGCCTCCTGTTTGTAGCCATCTTGGTGGGTTAATTTGCATACTCACTCCTGATTGGCTGGTAGGCATGGTTTGTGAGATCAGCGGAATGATGGTTAATTTGCATATTACTCTTTTATTAGATAGGATATTTTTATTGATTTCAGAGAGGAAGGGAGTGGGGGAGAGAGAGAGAGAAACAGCAATGATGACAGAGAATCATTGATCAGCTGCCTCCTGCATGCCTCACACTGGGGAACGAGGCCACAACCCAGGCATGTGCCCTGATCGAAAAGTGAACCGAGATCTCCTGGTTCATAGGTCAACCCTCAACCCCTGAGCCACACCAGCCAGGCCTGTGACGATATTCTTCATTCAGCGGTTCACAAAGTGGTCCACGGTGCAGGGTGTCCCAAGACCTTTTCAGGGGGTATGGAGGTCAAACTGATTTCATAGCAACACCCAGATGTTAAGTGCCTTTTCCACACATTCTCTCATGGGTGTCCAGAAGCCACAAGACACATGCCGGCAGGGACTGAGCGCTGAAGCTAATACAGTGGTACCTCGAGATACGAGTGCCCTAACATACGAGATTTTTGAGATGCAAGCTGTCGAGCGAGCGATTTTTGCTTTGAAATACGAGCAACAGTTGAGATAGGAGTCATCGCTCAGATCAGCCGGCTGCACACGACCCACCAGTTTACCGCGACTCGAGCGTCTCATAGTTTCCCACGCCTCAAGGTTACGGAACGAATTGAATTCGTATCTCAAGGTACCACTGTACTAATGTATAAGAATCTAGCTCTCTTCCACTAAGCCAGGCGTAACAGGGATTTGTGACAGTGTAAAACGATGCCACCTTTTTGTGCTCTTTTTGTTTTAAAAAAATCTAGTTGTTTTTCTTCAAAACGGTGTGTGGATATGGGTTTGTTGCTGCTTTTTAAAACAGATTGACACACATTTTTTAAATCCTCAGCCTGAGTTTCTAACGTAGTGTAACCGGTGGCTGTCACCCACATACACATACTGGGTCCTCAGTAACGTTTTCGTGTCAATGTGTGGAGTGTGATGAGACAAAGCCTCCGGTCTGGCTGGAAGCTCTCACCCCAGAAGCCTGCAGCTGCCCTGACCCAGGACACACACTGGCCTCACAGAGGTCATTACAGCTGTGAGACCATGTGGGCATTGCACTTCAGTGCCACATGAGGGCGCCCTTGTCAACAGGCAGATTTCTTGTCAATCTAGCTTCACCCATGACCGATATAAATAGTCGTGTTCTCCCCATTAAAAAAATCTAAGTTAAACATCTATTGCCAGGGTAAAACAAAGACATTTCCTAACCACTGGACTGTGCATCTGAAACTGATGTCATATTGAATGTCAACTGTAACTGAAACAAAACAAAAAAAAAGATTTTTCCAGATAGCCAAGTGTCAAAAATTTGCCTCCAATGCATCTTTTCTCAGGATGGCGCTCCAAAGCATATGGAGGCAGCCCTAGCCGGTGTGGCTCAGTGGATAGAGCATTGGCCTGCAGACTGAAGGGTCCCAGGTTCTATTCTGGTCAAGGCTGCAGGCTTGATCCCCAGTAGGGGGCATGCAGGAGGCAGCCGATCAATGATTCTCTGATCAGTGGTGTTTCTATCTCTCCCTTCCTCTCTGAAAAAAATAAAAATAAAAATAAATAATGGAGGCAAAACAAGAGGAAGGGTGGGAGCGCTAAGCCAGGAGAGAGGAGCAGGGAGGTCCCAGGACTCCGGGCTCAGGCCTCCAGGGCAATGTCCCAGGTGGGAGCTGGGTGTCTGGAGGGACCCCGAGGAAGGTCAAAGGGGCAGGAAGCTCAGGTGTCTGAGCACCCTGAAAGGAGGTTTGCCTACCTGACAAAAACTGGGAGGTTTGGTTAGCTGGTAAGTATGTCAAAACCTAAACAAAGCAAACCAGTCAACCAGACGAACAAAGTTTGATTTCAGGAAAAGTCCAGCAATCAGCAAAGACAGAAGAGGTCCCCGTAGTGTGCCCTGTGGTTCAGCTGCGGGCATCACTGAAATAGTAATAACGTAAAGGCAAAATAATGCTCTCGCTGAGACGGTCATGTAACTATGGGGGAAGGGACAGGGACCGTGTGGAGGCAGAGTGGCAAGGAGTGAAAGCTGTGTGCTCCGTAGTGAAAATTCAGTGAATGATATTAAAAATATGGAAAATCAAATAGCAGCAATAGCCGTGTAACATGCAGAGCTGTGGAGGTACATACTGAGAGGACCAGCTGAGAGCTTGGGGTGGCAGAGGGTAGAGCTGGGACTGGGACAAGGATTTTGAAACCATGAGCAGATAAACCATGAGCAGGTTTCAGCTTGGCTCAGTGGACAGAGCGTGGGCCTGTGGACTGAAGGGTCCCAGGTTTAATTCCTGTCCAGGGCATGTATCTTGGTTGTGGGTGCATCCCCAATAGGGGGTGTGCAAGAGGCAGCTGATTGATGTTTCTAACTATCTCTCTCCCTTCCTCTCCGTAAAAAATCAATAAAATATATTTAAAAAAAAATTCAATTGAGCCGAAACTGGTTTGGCTCAGTGGATAAAGTGTCGGCCTGCGGACTGAAAGGTCCCAGGTTCGATTCCGGTCAAGGGCATGTACCTTGGTGGCAGGCACATCTCCAGTGGGGCACGTGCAGGAGGTGGCTGATTGATATCTCTCTCTCATTGATGTTTCTGACTCTCTCTGTCCCTCTCCCTTCCTCTCTGTAAAAAATCAATAAAATATATATTAAAAAAATTCAATCGAAAGTTAAACCCACACCACGCTGACGGGCATTGCGTGTTGTGTGTGGCTCAGCCACGGGCTGTTTTTCTAAGCTCATTTCCCGCTGCCCCCGCCTTACCCCGCCCCTGTGATGTCCCAGCCTTTGTTACATCTGTCCAGAAGCCGGCACCTCTGTGCAGAGTGCACTTCCCTGTCTACCTCCTGTCAGTGTCCTCCCCAAAGACAGCTCACACCCAACCTCACCCAACCAGCCTTCTAAGATCCCATAGGCTGCACCCAGCCCCCCTAACCTCCCCCCGCCCCCCAGGAGTCAGATTGTCAGACTTCCTCATCCACAGTCATGTGTTCTGCCCATCACAGCCTATGAATCAGTGGGTGAGGCTGCCTCTCCCCTAAGCTGTGGATCCTGAGAGTCTGTGATCCTTGTCAATCCCTCCTACAGGGCCCACACACTGCGTCTGCTCCCCCCCCTGTCCCGACACTGGTCTTGTTCCCTCTCAGCTTCTGTCATCAGGGGGTGACTGGGGAGCTCTGAACCCAGGACTGAGAGGGTCACTGCCCCTGCCTTCCTCCTGCTCCTCCTTTCCTCACTGAACCGACAAGAGGCGCCCTCTGAGGTCCCTCCATCTACGGGCCAACCCCACCACGCCCCTCAGCCTGTGCCTCCAGACGCTCCCCCTCATTGCTAGGTGATCCGGAGCCACAGGAGCCAGCTTTCCCAGAGCAGGCGAGGGACGACTCACTGAGGCCTTACTAGGCGTCCTCCCAGTGCTTTCTGCTCCTCTGAGCTCTGTCCTTCCCTGGGAGGATGGTGCAAAGCCGGCCTGGCCTGTCTCTAAGCACAGCCAAGTTCATGGAGAGATTGTGCTGATGCCCTGCAGGGGGCGCCTCGGAGACAGCAGTGAGGAGGTTTTCTCCCCACGCCGGCTGCAGGAAAAGCAGTGAGGCCTGTGTGCACAGAAGGCCGGCCTCAGGGTACCCCTGGGCCTCCTGGACCCCAGGCCCTGGGGCTCCCAGCATTCCTGCACTGGGAACGCAGAAAGCACAGAGTCACCCGCTGGAGGGGCCCTGCCAGGCTGCCTAGGTCAGGGGGCGGCCAGGAGCAGGCCCAGCCCGTAGGGCTCAGTGGCTGAGCCTTGACCTATGTATGAACCAGGAGGTCATGGTTCGATTCCTGGTCAGGGCATGTGCCTGGGTTGCGGGCTCCATCCCCAGTAGGGAGCATGCAGGAGGCAGCCCATCAATGATTCTCTCTCGTCATTGAGATTTGTCTCCTCCCTCTCCCTTCCTCTCTGAAATCAATAAAAATATATATTTAAAAAAATAAAAATAAAAGCATGAGCAAGTGACTTATGACAGCAGGGAGCTCCTGAAGTTTCCACACAGTCCTAGTGGTGTGTGTGGGGGGGGGGAGAGAGAGAGAAAAAGAGAGAGAGAGAGAGGGCGCTTGGGGTAGATTAAAGTTGAGTTGGAAGGATTAAAAATATGAGTCAGTGAAAAAGAATGAAATCTTACCATTTGCGACAACGTGGATGGGCCTAGAGGGTATTATGCTGAGTCAGACAGAGAAAGACAAACGCCTCTGTGTGGAATCTAAAGAGCAAAATAAACGAACAGAATTCGAACAGATTCACAGACGCAGAGAACAGACGGAGGGTCGCCAGAGGGGAGGGGGCTGGGTGACGGGGTGAAGGGGTGAGGAAGTACAAACAGGTAGCTGCGGAGTAGTCTCGGGGCGTAAAGCACAGCGTAGGAAGAGAGTCAGTGATATTGTAGTAACTGTATGGTGCCGGGGGTCCTGGGAATTCCAGGGGAGCACTCTGTAAAATATGATCCTCTAACCACTATGCTCTATGCCTATAACAAATACAAAGTAATATGGAAAAGCAAAATAAAAAGTTTAGCAATATAATGATGTACAGCACACCATAGTTGATAATAATAATAAAAGTGATTTTTATATTTTTTTGAAATATATTTTATTGATTTTCTACAGAGAGGAAGGGAGAGGGATAGAGAGCCAGAAACATCGATGAGAGAGAGACATCGATCAGCCGCCTCCTGCACGCCCCCAATTGGGGATGTGCCCGCAACCAAGGCACATGCCCCAGACTGGAATTGAACCTGGGACCCTTCAGTCCACTGAGCCAAACCGGTTTCGGCAAAAGTGATTTTTAAAAAGGAAACAGTTTACATTATAAAATGTTTTTCTAAAAAAGAAAGAAAGGAGTCCATGGGGCTTTATGTCCTCCGTGGACCTCGGGGCCTGCCTGGTGGGGAAGACCGTTAGCTCCTGAGACGGTGCCCAAGAGCATGGCTGGGCCCGAGCAGAGACTGGTGAGGGGAAGGGACCAATGTGTGTATGTGGGGGGAGGGGAGAAGGGGGGGCGGGTACTGAAGGAAGGGGGAAGGAAGTTTCTGGAAGCATGGAGAACAGATGGCAGAGGACTACACTGCCTTGTTTGTTCCTGAGCAAATAAGGGACTCACGGCACCAGACATTCTGTGATTTTCTCTTTCAAGTCTTTTCTTTCGGGGAAAATCTATAAACACCCACCTGCGCACAGATAATTCACAGCATTGTTTTGAACTCAAAGGACTGTTTCTAAAAAGCAAATATAGTATAAACGCTGCATCATCAATAAGCATAAATCAATAGCTGGTGTGTGTGTGTGTGTGTGTGTGTGCATTTTATTTATTTTTTAAACCTTCACCCGAGAGCTTGCTTATTGATTTTATTTTATTATTATTTTTTACAATATATTTTATTGCCGAAACCGGTTTGGCTCAGTGGATAGAGCATCAGCCTGCAGACTGAAAGGTCCCAGGTTCGATTCCGGTCCAGGGCATGTACCTTGGTGGCGGGCACATCCCCAGTAGGAAGCGTGCAAGAGGCAGCTGATGGATGTCTCTCTCTCATCGATGTTTCTAACTCTCTATCCCTCTCCCTTCCTGTAAAAAATCAATAAAATATATTTTAAAAAAGAAAAAAAAATGAAAATCCATCCTGCTCAGATGCTACCAGGCCCCCCGGGAATGTGAAGGGGGTAACGCCCATCAGAAAGGCCCTCCCTCTGCCAGACCGGGGTCCCCACCCGTCTGGGCCGCTCCCTGCGGTAGGATTTCTTTGACCAGAGTAAACCTCACAAAAATTTATTTTGGGGAAAGAAACGTAAACAGACCCAGGTTGTCTGATTCCCAAGCTTGTGATTCTCACTGTGTGTGTGTGTGTGTGTGTGTGTGTGTGTGTGTGTGTGTGTTTCTCATTAGACCGCAAGGACCCAATGAGGCCGGCCTTTCGTGATTCAGTGACTGTGATTAAGTTGTTGAACCGTAATCAAAGGCTGTAATTGGAAAGGAAAACCAGTGGGTGGGCGCTCCCAGGAGGGAAAGCGGAGAAAAAGAGCCGTGGGCTCCGGTCAGGAAGAAGGATGGGGTTCGGGCGGCACGGAGGGACAGGGCGGCCCGCCTGGAAAGGGGTGATGCACCGCTGCCTCTGAGTGTGGGCTGGGCAGGCCTGGGGGGGCCCTCAGAGGCCGGGAGAAGCGGTGGCTGTAAGTGTGTCCTTTCCCCCGGCCAAGCCTGCAGCTTCCTGTCTGGCGCAGAGAACCCCCAGAGGGTCTCTTTCCAGCTCCACATTCCAGGACTGCCCGCAGGCCCCGCATTCCCCGGGCTGGGTGGAGCCTCAATGAAGTCATTGTCCCCCCAAGAGTCCTGCCGGAGCATGGCTGTGTGTGGGAGCGGGAGAAGGGAGGCTCCCTGAAGGCTGGCCAGCGGGAGCCACAGCAGGTCCTAGAGCAGCGGTTCTCAACCTGTGGGTCACGACCCCTTTGGGGGTCGAACGACCCTTTCACAGGGGTCGCCTAAGACTATTGGAAAACACCTATTTCCCATGGTCTTAGGAACCTACACACCGCTCCTCGGTGCAGCAAAGTGTAGCCATGTAGTTTACTATTGTCCTAGGAAGACTGTTGCCCATGCTACACCACGATTCAAGACAACATTTCATTTATTTGTCATTAGAAATAAATATTTCACCATATATAATTACCTATTGTTTTTGTGATGAATCCCTATGCTTTACTTATGTTCAATTTGTAACAACAAAAATACATCCTGCATATCAGATATTTACATGACAGTTCATAACAGTAGCAGAATTACAGTGATGAAGTAACCACGGAAGTAATTTTATGGTTGGGGGTCACCACCCCATGAGGAGCTGTCTTAAAGGGTCGCGGCCTTAGGGAGGTTGAGAACCACTGTCCCAGAGGGAGGCAGGAGCGAGCTCGATCGCAAACACGGAGGAGGCAGCGAGGAGTGGGGAGAAATCTGCGTGTGAGCTGTGTGGGATCTTTTCTTTTTTTTTTTTAATATATTTTATTGATTTTTTACAGAGAAGAAGGGAGAGGGATAGAAAGTTAGAAACATCGATGAGAGAGAGACATTGATCAGCTGCCTCCTGCACGCTCCCTACCGGGGATGTGCCCGCAACCCAGCTACATGCCCTTGACCAGAATCGAACCTGGGACCTTTCAGTCCACAGGCCGACACTCTATCCACTGAGCCAAACCGGTTGTGGCTGTGTGGGATCTTCCTGTCCCTCTTCCCGGGTCGCTTCTCTGCCCTTCTCTGGGCCAAGGACCGCCCAGAGGATGGCTCGGAGGGACTCCCTTGCTAACAGGAGGTACACCAGGAGGTCCAAGGCAGGGAGAGAGTGAGGGGGGTATTCACTGCCCCCCTCTCTTTGCTTTTCTGTCTTGCTGATCTCGGGCGCCGGCTGGCTGCCTTTCTCTGCCTGTGGAAGCTCCAGCTCCACCAGGTCCTTGGGAGGGGGGCCGTCCCCACCCCCACCCTCTCTCCACTGCCTGCTGTCCCTGGGTGTCCTTAGCTTCCTGTTGCCAGGAGAAAATTACAGGGTGCTAGGCTAGATTTGCATGTCAGATAAATAATAAATAATTTTTAGCCGGAACCGGTTTGGCTCAGTGGATAGAGCGTCGGTCTGCGGACGGAAAGGTCCCAGGTTCGATTCTGGTCGGGGGGGAATGTACCTGGGTGGCGGGCACATCCCCAGTCGGGGGCGTGCAGGAGGCAGCTGATCGATGTTTCTCTCTCATTGATGTTTCTAACTCTCTATCCCTCTCCCTTCCTCTCTGTGAAAAATCAATAAAATATATTTTAAAAAGTAATAATAAATAATTTTTAGTGGATGTCCCACATGGTATAGCTAAACATTATTTATCGCCTATATGAAATTTATCTGGTCATCTCTATTTTGATGCGCTCGATGAAGTGACCCCCTTTTAATCCCCCTAATCCTGGCCCCCATGCTGTCATGGGCCCTTCATGAAACCCTTTAGGGCAGCAGTTCTCAACCTGTGGGTCGCGAACAGCTAGCAGGGTCTCCTAAGACCATCAGAAAACACAGATATTTACATTAAGATTCATAACAGTAGCAAATGACAGTGATGAAGTAGCGACAAAAATAATTTTATGGTTGGGGATCACCACAACATAAAGAACTGTATTAAAGGGTTACGGCCTTAGGAAGGTTGAGAACCACTGCTTTAGGGGGACCTCTTGGCGGGGTCCCTTCATTTCCTGCTGTTTCTGGCCCCCCCACTCAGACCTGCCGCTTTCCACCAGGGTCTGCCAGCGTGCACCCCCTTTCCCTGCCGCTTCCCGAAGTGTAGGCTGCACGGAGGCCCTGAGGGAGCCCCTCGCATGACGCAGAAGGCACAGGTGACCTGCCCAGGGCAGGGCCCACATTGTCCTAAACCGACAGCTTCTCACACAGGTCTGGGGTCTGGGAGGAGAGGACACCCCCTGATGCCCGAAGCATGGCGGCCGGAGGGGGCTCAGGAGCTGGATGGCCGAGAGCCATACACCTGACCGGCTCCCCCACTTGTTGGTTGGGTGGCCCTGACCGCCCTGAGCCTCAGCTTCCCCACCGGGATTAGAGAGGATCCGGCGTCTCAGGGGTCAGGAGGAACAGGCACACTCCTGGTCAGAATGTGGGCACACGGAGAGCATTCCGAAAGCAGTAACTATGGTGATTTTCCTTCATTGTGTGCGTCTGCCTCCCCCTGCGGCTGGCAGCCCTGAGGCCAGGAACCGGTGGTACCCACTGGTCTTCTCCGCCCGGGGCCTGCAGAGGGCCGAGCTCAGAAAGGTCACGGGCATGAGCTCCGCTGCCTCTGATGCAGGCCACAGGATGGGCAGGGCGGGGGGTGGAGGTGGGGGTTACTGCTATGGGTCTGGCTTCTGAGCAGGAAGGGCTTCTGGGGCCAGATTTGGACGTTTAAGGCCCCAGAGCCTCTTGCAAAAAAAAAAAAAAACAGCCGAAACTGGTTTGGCTCAGTGGATGGAGCGTCAGTCTGCGGACTGAAGGGTCCTAGGTTTGAATCCGGTCAAGGGCATGTACCTTGGTTTCGGGCACATCCCCAGTGCGGGGCGTGCAGGAGGCAGCTGATCGATGTCTCTCTCTCATCGATGTTTCTAACTCTCTATCCCTCTCCCTTCCTCTTTGTAAAAACAAAAACAAGCTGAGACCTGTGTGGCTCAGTGGATAGAGTGTCGGCTTGCGGACTGAAAGGTCCCAGGTTCGATTCCGGTCGGGGGCATGTACCTTGCTTGTGGGCACATCTCCACAGTGAGGTGTGCAGGAGGCGGCTGATCGATGTCTCTCTCTCATTGATGTTTCTAACTCTTTATCCCTCTCCCTTCCTCCCTGTAAAAAATCAATAATAAAAATAAAACAACAGTGGCCACAATCGAGCGGATGATTTGCGCAGCCATCCATGCCTCTCACTCCCTTTTCTGTGCACGTGGCTTGGCTGCTGCCTTAGGTACCAGCTTTATGGACCAATGACGTGATTCCTGGGAGGTAAGACTGGGTCAGTCAGGGCACTGCTGGGGCCAGGGTGCCAGGCCCTCCCGCAGCCCCTGGCACGTCCCATTCTCGAGAAGAACAGGATCTCTCCCCAGGGCCACCGCCTGGCAGAACCAGTGTGGGTTGGCTGGCTCCTCCTGGGCCACGGCCACTGACCAGCGGTGGATGCCCTGGGCCCCCAGGCCGGGGTGTGGCGGTGGACTGCAGGAGGCGTGGGGCTGAACGGGTCCATTTAGGAAGCCCGGGGTACACCTCACACTCCCCCACCCCAACGGGAGACAGTGGGGCTTCTGAGGCCCCGGGGGCCAGACCACTCCTGTTTGGACGCTGGGCTGGGTGTGGGCTCCGCTCTGTCCCAGGCCACCCGGCACAGGCCTCCTGTGGGCTTTTCAAACCAAACATCTCAGCCACACCCCTGGCCACCCCATCGCAGCCCCCTCTTCCCGGACGCAGACCACCAGGGCTTCCCACATGGCTGCCTCCCTGAAACCCAGGCTCGGAGCCGGGCCAGGCCAGGCCGCAGGTACACCATGGACACCAGGGAGGATCAGAGCCACTGGCCCACCCCAGGGCCCACCCCTCGGCCAGGGGACACAAACCACAGACCCACCCCAGCCGGAGCCCAGGCACCACTCTTTTTAATATATTTTATTGATTTTTTTATAGAGAGGAAGGGAGAGGGATAGAGAGTTAGAAACATCCATGAGAGAGAAACATCCATTGGCCGCCTCCTGCACACACAACCCCCCTCCCCCACCCCGGGGATGTGCCCGCCACCAAGGTGCATGCCCTTGACCGGAATCGAACCTGGGACCCTTCAGTCCGCAGGCCGACGCTCTACCCACTGAGCCACACCGGTTTTGGCTCAGGCGCCGTTCTGCGGAGAAGCGGGGGAGGGGAGGAGAGTGAGGCAGCTGCCCCTGGGCATTGCCGGGGTGGGGCAGGGGTGAGGAGTATCAGATAAGCTCCCGGAACAGGTGGCTTGCGTTTCTCCGGGGAGGGCAGCGTGCTGGGAAGATTAGATCGTCCCTATGCAACATTTACAGCTTGGTGCGCCCTGCCAGCCTGAGCGGAGAACTAGATCCGCTCCCCGCTGGGTGGGCCCCGTGGGGCACGGAGAAGGTGCTTCCGTACAGCACGGAGGACAGAGCCAGCAGGTGGCTGGGGGAGCCGGGAGTGGCCTGAGGACAGGTGTGTGGCTGGCCTGCCGGGCGGTGTCCCTGAGGCACAGCCTGGAGGTCTCCGAGGCCTCCCTTTCCCGTGGTTTTTGTGACCGAGTAGCTGTAGCTGTCTCTCTCTCTGACCACGTGTGAGGCCGAGGACCTGGCTCGGGCTGTGACGTCAGGTGGCCCCAGCTCTGAGGACGAGGACACCTGTGTGTGTGGCTGCAGACCTGGGGTCACCCTGGAGGGCGCGTGTGCACCATGGCTGAAACCTGGACCCACTTAGGTGCCGGGCAGGGTCCTGGAGAGACGCGTTTCATCCTTTCTCAGTGTAGGGGGGCGACTCCCACCACCAGTTGCTATGACCACGGAGGCTGCTAAGTTGGTAATCAGCAGCAAGGATTTATGGAGCTGGCCAGCGAGGGCACCACACGCAGGTGGAGTCCACACTCACGACCTTGCTGTCTCAGGGGTACGCAGCCCCTTTTAAAGATCCAAACCACTTTTTTTTTCCCCTTGTTCTAAATTCCGCAAACAGCCGAAACCTGTTTGGCTCAGTGGATAGAGCCTCAGCCTGCGGACTGGAAGGTCCCGGGTTCGATTCTGGTCAAGGGCATGTACCTTGTTGGCGGGCATGTCCCCAGTGGGGGGCGTGCAGGAGGCGGCTGATCGATGTCTCTAACTCTCTATCCCTGTCCCTTGCTCTTTGTAAAAAATCAATAAAATATATATATAAAAAAAATCCACAAACAGCTGTGGAGGGTGTCGGTGGGTGTCAGTGGGCCGCAAAGGTTCCTGTTGATGCTCCTTATCTCCCCATCACCCCCTGCTAGACGTTGGCATGTGGACCTGCCTTGCGAAAGCAGATTGTAAAACTGAGCCAAGTTAATCATCTCTAAAGGTCGTCTTCAGTCTCCACTCCTGGAGCCACCGAGTCAACAGGGATCCATCTCTGATGGTTCCGGTCCTCAGGCCAGGAGAGTAACCTGTGTGATGAGGGATGGATGGGTGGGAGCTTCCAGGTCAAACAGCAGTTTTCACCTGACATGAATGCTCTTAAGGTCCTATTTCACTCAGCGGGTGGAAGGACCCAGCACGGACTCCGGGCCTACTGTAGGGAGGACCGCGGGGATCCCCTGGTATCGGTCTCCCCCCCAGTTTGTGAGCTCTCTCACTGAGCGTGGCTTCTCTGCCCAAACGTCCCCATTCTCTCCCATGAGGTCCCACTCCCACCCCTGATCCGCCCTGACAGGCCCTGGAAGGCTGACAGACATGGACTGTGCCACCTGCGTGCCGTGCTCTCTGGCTCCCACTTGGGTTTGACCAAGGGGCAGGGCAGGAAGAGAGTAAGAGCTAGGTGTTCACCCCGTTTCTACACACACACACTCCCCTTTGCGGGTGTTAACGTAAAAAACCACCTTCAAACCGAGAAAGGATTTGTGTGAGTTTCTTTGAGCCAGACTGTCCACCCTCGCCAGGAAGCAGAAGGATCTCCACAGACGGGGAGAATGCTCTGGAGAACGGTGGCTTTTCACATCCTTTTATAAACTGCCATCAAAGGAGGAGACATACGGAGGTTACAGGAAATCCACTGGAGATGGATTAGGGAGGTGGGAGGAGGCAAAGTGGGGGAGATCCTGGGGGATGGGATACAAAGTAAGATGACAGACACCTGCTTCTTCTACTACATGGGGGCGGGGGGACGTGCAGGGTCGTTAACAGCCAACCACGAACCTGGTCACAAGCCGGTGGAGGGGATTTGCGGTCTGTGGCCCTGGCACCCCTGGTTGTGCCCCTCGGGGTCTGGACAAGGGGAGTCACAAGTTGCCCTGACATTCCACAGGTGTGCGATCTCAGAGGCAGAGAGACAACAGGCTCAGGAAAGATCCAAGTACAGTGGTACCTCGAGATACGAGTGCCCTAACATACGAGATTTTTGAGATACGAGCCGTCGAGCGAGCAATTTTTGCTTTGAAATACGAGCAACAGTTGAGATAGGAGTCATCGCGCGGATCGGCCGGCTGCACACGACCCACCAGTTTACCGCGACTCGAGCGTCTCATAGTTTCCCACAGAACGAATTAAACTCGTATCTCGAGGTACCACCGTAGATCTTTATCAGGGGAGATGCTGGCTGGGACAGGGCTGCCCGCTAGAACCCGCTCTTTCACGAACAGCTTTTCGTTTCGGGCGCCCTCGGTGGTTGCATTAGGTCCCTGAGTGTGCCAGGCTACCACCAGGCCTCCTCCAGCCAGCCAGCTAGCACAGGGCCCGTTCTGTCCACACAGGGAACACAGGAGCCTGCCCTGGGCCCTTCAGACACCTCTGGTGCTGGCTCTAGAGTGATTTGACCTCCTTGACCTCTGCCCACTCCTCAGACCCGGGTCCGTTCCTTTCTTTCTTTCTTTTTTAATATATTTTATTGATTTTTTACAGAGAGGAAGGGAGAGGGACAGAGAGTTAGGAACATTGATGAGAGAGGGACATCAATCAGCCGCCTCCTGCACGCCCCCCCCCCCGGGGATGTGCCCCCAACCAAGATACATGCCCTTGACCGGAATCGAACCTGGGACCTTTCAGTCCGCAGGCCGACGCTCTACCCACTGAGCCAAACCGGTCTTGGCGGTCCGTTCCTTTCGTTCTTCTCCCTTAAACCGTCCTGAGTCCTGGCTGGGCAGACAGCCTCCAAGAGCCCCCCACCCCCGCCACTTCCCTGACACCCCAGAACTCCAGGCCTGTACAATGCTCCTGGAAAGCTCCGGGCCGGAGGTTCGGCCTCAGCGGCTGGGCCATGCTGATGCTTCGGGCTGCAGCCCTCAGATGCCCCGCCCCCCACCAGGACTGGGGTGCAGAAGTCTGAGGATCTGGGGAGATTTGGAAGCTGCCATCTCTGTGTGGGCTTGTCTGTACGCAATGGCCACCTTCGCGTGCATTCTGCAACCCTGGATGCTCTGACAAAAACCTTCATAGCTGTTCTAAGACACCCCCTCCATCCATCTACCCTAGAACCCTGGGGGCAGAGGAGAGCCCCTTTATAACCAGCAGCCCCACTGCTACCTCCCAAAGGTGACCAGACCCAGCACTGGGGTCCAATCTGGGTCCCGGGCAGAGGGGAGGGGGGCCCAGACTCCAGAACAACCGGGGAACTCGATAGCTCACTTTCCACCCGGCAAGTAGACCCAGCTCGGTCCTCGGATGTCACCTCCTCGGTGAGGCCACCCCCCCCCCCCCCGCAGCTGAATTAGTTACGGGTTGTGTTACCCTGGTGTTGGGGACATGTCACATGGTGGTTGTGGGTGACCTGCTGACCTCCACCCTCCCACCCACCGCCACTGGGAGCTGGGAGAGCACAGAACTCATCTCTCTCTTTCCTCGATGGCAGTTGAAGGGAAGGATGCGTTGGTTACCGAATAGTTTCCATTTACTAGATTGAAAACCGCCGTAACCATGGAGACGTAGGGTCAGGCAAGGCAACACTTTCTAGAGCAGTGGTTCTCAACCTTTCTAATGCCTCGACCCTTTAAGACAGCTCCTTATGTTGTGGTGACCCCCAACCATAACATTATTTTTGTTGCTACTTCATAACTGTCATTTTGCAACTGTTATGAATCGTATCTGTGTTTTCCAATGGTCTTAGGCGACCCCTGTGAAAGTGTTCTTTGACCCCCAAAGGGGTCTCGACCCACAGGTTGAGAACCGCTGTTCTAGAGGGTCAGTGGGTAGCTATTACCAAACGTCTCCGGTATTCTTTGCCCCGGCCTGGCTGGTATGGCTCCGTGGTTGAATCTTGACCTTTTCTGAACCAGGAGGTCACAGTTTGGTTCCCAGGCAAGGAACCTGCCCGGGTTGCAGGCTCCATCCCCAGTGAGAGAAGTCAGCCAATCCATGATTCTCTCTCATTATTGATGATTCTCTCTCTCTCTCTTTCTCTCTCTCTCCCTCTCTCTCCATATATATATATTAAAGATATATCATTTCTGCCCAAACCGGTTTGGCTCAGTGGATAGAGTGTCGGCCTACAAACTCAAGGGTCCCAGGTTCGATTCCAGTCAAGGGCACGTACCTTGCTTGAGGGCACATCCCCAGTAGGGGGCGTGCAGGAGGCGGCTGATCGATGTTTCTAACTCTCTATCTCTCTCCCTTCCTTTCAGTAAAAAATCAATAAAATATATTTTTTAAAAAAGATATGTAGGCGAGACCAGTTTGGCTCAGTGGATGGAGCGTCGGCCTGTGGATTGAAAGGTCCCAGGTTGGATTCCGGTCGGGGGCATGTACCTTGCTTGTGGGCACATCCCCAGTGGGGGGCATGCAGGAGGCAGCTGATCGATGTCTCTCTCTCATCGATGTTTCTGTCTTTCTATTCCTCTCTCTTCCTCTCTGTAAAATAATCAATAAAATATAGTATTTATTAAAAAAAAGATATATAATTTGCCCTGGATCAAGAACAAGACATTTGCCCTTGCTGTTTCGTCTGCCTCTCCTGAAGACCAGTGGGAACCAGAAACATCTTCAGAGTTTCTCTGGCTGGGCCCCCGGCTCCCCTCCCGGGCATCTCCTTCACGGAGATTCCCCAAAGTAACAGAAGAAACACTTCATTCCACTCCAGACAGGAGGCCTCCGCCGAGCAGGCTCCGCCGCTTGTAGCTCGGTGCCCCAGCAGCGACCTCAGCCCTCTGCCCCTCAGCCGCCCCCTCTGCGGGAAGAACGGAGAACCGTCGTGGATGCGCAAACCCCTGGCGTCCGAGAGCAGCCTGGGCCCAGATCAGTGGGTCCCGGCGTTGCACACGCTGCAGCCTCGCTGCTAAGACACTGGCCCACGTACGGCCCTGCACTGCCTGAGAGGACGGGGCACCGTCTGCTGCTGGTGCCAGGTTCTGTGCGCACCCAGAGCTGGGGCGGCGCCGGTCATGATCTGCCTTGCCATCTGGCAGCGCGCCGGCTGCAGTGTCCTGGGTGCTGACGGATGGCTCCAGGCTCCTGGACCCCCGGCAGGGGCTTCACTCAGCACAGCAGGCCCGGAGCTTCATGGCGGTGCCCGTTCTTCCGGCCCCTCCAGTCCCACGAGGGTGATCTGGGAGGGCCCGGTGCCTGCTGGGCAGGCAGGGCGTTTGTGTCACAGCTGGGGAACCCCAGGCTCAGGGAGCCCCCCCCCTTTTTGTAATGGGCTGCAGGCAACCTGGCTGACATTCTCCCTGGAGCAGCGGTTCTCAACCTTCCTAAGGCCTCCACCCTTTAAGACAGCTCCTCATGGGGTGGTGACCCCCAACCATAAAATGATTTCCGTTGCTACTTCATCACTGTCATTTTGCTACTATTATGAATCATAATGTAAGTATCTGTTTTCCGATGGTCTTAGGCGACCCCTGTGAAAGTGTCGTTCGACCCCCCAAAGGGGTTGCCACCCACAGGTTGAGAACCGTTGCCCTGGAGGAAGGAACACTTGGCTTTATTATATGTGGCGATACATGGGTCTTTCGAAAGGTGGTGGCCAGCACGCGTGGTGCCAGATGACGAAGGTACGCACTGTGCTTTTCTCCACGATGACGAAAATGTGCTCACGCCTCTTAATGGAATTCAAGGAAAAAAGAGATTTTAGTTATAATTTACATTGAAAAAAAAACCCCACAAATAATAAAGTAAAATAAAAAACACCTCACATTTTATTTATTTATTTTAATATATTTTATTGATTTTTTACAGAGAGGAAGGGAGAGGGATAGAGAGTTAAGAAACATCGATCAGCTGCCTCCTGCACATTCCCCACCGGGGATGTGCCCGCAACCGAGGTACATGCCCTTGACCGGAATCGAACCTGGGACCCTTGAGTCTGCAGGCCGACGCTCTAGCCACTGAGCCACATCGGTTAGGGCAACACCTCACATTTTTTTAAAAAAATATATTTTATTGACTTTTCACAGAGAGGAAGGGAGAGGGATAGAAAGTTAGAAACATCGATGAGAGAGAGACATCGATCAGCCACCTCCTGTACGCCCCCCACTGGGGATGTGCCCGCCACCAAGGCACATGCCCTTGACCGGAATCAAACTGGCACCCTTCAGTCCGCAGGCTGATGCTCTATCCACGGAGCCACACCGGTTTCGGCAACACCTCACATTTTAAAAGACAGTTTGACCAGAGGACAAATTATTCCTCCTCCCCTTCCTCCTCCTCCTTCGCCTCCTCCTCCTCCTTCTTCTTCTTCTAACTTTTCCCCTTTGATTTATTGAGACTTGGGTTGGATTCTCCACAGCACCCTGAGCCAGGAAATTCTGGCTTTCTGGAAAGAAGCAAAAAGGAAAAGAAGAAAAAAAACATCTATTAGAAACATTCGGTCCCCCCACTTCTCCTCAAAGAAAGTCCCACAAAACCAAAAAAACCCCCGAAGCTTTGCAATGTGCTCACGGGTCGACTCAGTGAGTGGCCGTGGGGGCTGGGGTTCTGTTCGCTTCTGTGCACACACGTGACGCAGGGGTGGGTGGGGTGGCCAGGGTGAGATGGGGAAGTAGGGAGTCAAGTCAGCCCCGAGTGTGGGGGGAGGGGGAGAGGGGGGGAGCAGAGATGGGGAGGAGGGAGGGTCAGAGCATGGGAGATAGGGGGCGGGGCTGCAGGGATCTGGAATGACTTGGCAAATGGCAGCACGCTGCTAACTGCTACCACATGCTCATCGTGAATTTGCAACACCCACTGCTCGCTCCCCTCCCAACCCCCCACTTTTTATTTAGATTTGGCAAAGCGTGGGGTCGCACTGTCCAACCCATGCAGGGTTTCCTCTCCCGGCCCCCCGATGGGGAGGGGGTCTCACACAGCTGAGCAAACCGCAAGTGTCAGGGCAGAGTGTGTTCTGGGACCAGGAAGAGATTCCTCAGGGCGGGGCCCCATACCTCAGAGACCTATGTCATCTTTCCGCTCCTGGGGCCAAGAAGTGAGCAGGCCAGCGACTGCAGGGCGAACCGTGCTACGAGGTGGAGCCGGTGGACTTCTCGGGGCTCAGCCTCGTCCTGGCCGCAGCCCTGTCTTCTCCAAGCCCCGGCCCGGGCCATCCACCCCCCCACACCAGGGTGACGTGCCATCTGGGATGCTGTCCCCTTAGGGGCACACGCTGGCCTCGTCCCTGCCCATCCCACCTTGCCATCACTTTTCCGCTAAGGTGGCTGCCCTGTGCCCACCCAGACCGAGCCCGTTTGAACCACCTCGGTATTTTGCTTCAGTCTAAAGCAGCGGTTCTCAACCTGTGGGTCGTGACCCTTTTGGGGGTCGAACGACCCTTTCACAGGGGTCGCCTAAGACCAGCGGAAAACACCTATTTCCCATGGTCTTAGGAACCAACAGGCCCCTCCTCGGTGCAGCAAAGTGTAGCCATGTAGTTTACCGTTGTCATAGGAAGACTGTTGCCCATGCTACACCACGATTCAAGACAAAATTTCATTTATTTGTCATTAGAAATAAATATTTCACAATATATAATTACATATTGTTTTTGTGATTAATCCCTATGCTTTAATGATATTCAATCTGTAACAACGAAAATACATCCTGCCTATCAGATATTTGCATTATAATTCATAACAGTAGCAAGATTACATGATGAAGTAGCAACGGAAATAATTTTATGGTTGGGGGTCACCACAACATGGGGAACTGTATTAAAGGGTCACGGTATTAGGAAGGTTGAGAACCACTGGTCTGAAGGAATTTAGAAAATCTTCTTACCCCAAGCCAGAGGCAGGCTAGCTTGGGTGGCATCTTGCTACAAATCGTATTCTGAATGCTCTGAGTCAGCAGGAACGTGCAAATCACAATCCTGATGGATCACCCCTGCAGACCCAGGAAGACAGCTAAGACAGCAGACTGGCCCGCCAAGCGATGGAGAGGATGGGGGGCAGCTGGAATTCCACCCTGCTGGCGGGAGCTTAAAGCAGGGCACCTATTGGGTAAGTCGCACAGTCTCTTAAAAGACAGAAACGCAGGGATGGCAGGACACAGCCACTCCACTCCCAGGAATGTCCCTAAGAGAAATGCAAGCCTATACCCGTGGGCACACAAAGACTTGTGCACGCACGTCCAGAGCCTCTTTGTTTGTCACTGCTCCAAGCCAGACACAACCGCATGGCCAGCGAGGGGTGGGATATACATACAGTGAAATGCGACTCGGGGAGAAAAAGGAATGGCCTACGGATGCAGGCGACATCAAGGAGGCGTCCCCAAATAGTCACCGAGTTCTGGTCGGTTTGGCTCATTTGGCCTGTGCACCGAAAGGTTGCTGGTTCGATTCCCGGTCCGGGGACATGCCCTGGTTTCTGGCTCGGTCTCCGGTAAGGGGTGTACAGGAGGCAGCGGGTCAATGCTCTGCTCTCACATCAATGTTTCTGTTTTCTCTCCCTTTCTCTCTCTTATTTTATTTTTTAATGAATGAATGCACACATACCATACAACTAGGGTTTCTTTTTTAAAAATATATATTTTATTGATTTGTTTACAGGGAGAGGGAAAGGGAACCAGAAATATCTATCAGCTGCCTCCTGCACGTCTCCTACTGGGGATGTGCCTGCAACCAAGGTACATGCCCTTGACCGGAATCGAACCTGGGACTCCTGAGTCTGCAGGCTGACGCCCTATCCACTGAGCCAAACCGGCTAGGACCCTTTCTCTCTTTTAAAAATGTTACAAAATAATAATATGCAGAGTGAAAGAAACCAGGTGAAACGCGTGTAAATACTGCGTGTGTCTAAAACTCCAGAAAATAACAAGTTCATCTGTGGTGACCGAGCACAAATCAGTGGTGGCCGGGGAGCCGAGTCGGGGAGCAAGGAGACTTTTGGGGTGCTGAGTGCGTTCTCTGTCTTGATGGTAAACCCAGGAAGTGCTGGTTTCCTGGAAAGAAGAGAAAAGGCAAAGGAGGAAAAAACATCCATTAAAAACGTTCAGTCCCCCCACTTCCCAAAAGAGGTGACTGCACCCACATGCACATACGTCAAACATCGAACGCACGCTTTGACCATGTGCAGTGAGTGTATGTCGATCCTATGCATATCAACAAAGCCACACAAATCCTATTTTGAATGCCCAAAGGTGAATACAGTGGTACCTCGAGATACGAGTTTAATTCGTTCCGTAACCTTGAGGCGTGGGAAACTATGAGACACTCGAGTCGCGGTAAACTGGTGGGTCGTGTGCAGCCGGCCGATCCACGCCATTACTCCTATCTCAACTGTTGCTCGTATTTCAAAGCAAAAATCGCTCGCTCGACGGCTCGTATCTCAAAAATCTCGTATGTTAGGACACTCGGATCTCGAGGTGCCACTGTATTAAGGTCTTCTTTTCTGTGTGCCTTCTAGAACAAGCTTCCTCGCACCACGGAAGTGGATGCTCGGGAGGCCTAGAGGAGATCACCTGCTCAGAAAGGCCAGAAGGAAAAGCACATTGACATTTCCCCTGAGTCTCACATTTATCTTGTGCTTATGCCTCATGCCCCGCCCCCCCTTCCCCCTACCCCGCCTCTCCCTGGCTCTTCAGCCTCATCCCCCCCATCACACCCCAAATGCCAGCGAAGCCACACCTTACCGAGCTGTTAGCTTCCCAGATGCAACCACTGTGACCTGCGGAGGGCGCGCAGCCGGGGCCAGGAGCTGGCTGCCTCCTCAAGGGCAAGAAGCCCAAGGGTGTGGGAGGGTGGATGATGGTCTTGCCTGGCCGAGAGCGGTGGGAGGAGAGTGAATCGGTGCAGCCTGCACGGGGCCAGCTCAGAGGCCGGCAGTCTCTTCCCTGGCAGCCCTGCCAGCCCAGACAGGCCCCGAGCAGCTAGCTGCCCGCGAGGAAGCCGCTGGCCCAGTGGTTCTCCACCTTCCTAAGGCCGGGACCCTTTAAGACAGCTCCTCATGTGGTGGTGACCCCCAAGCATAACATTATTTTCGTTGCTACTTCCTAACAGTAATTTTGCTGCTGTTGTGAGTCGTAATGTAAATATGTGTTTTCTGATGGTCTTAGGCGACCCCCGTGATGGGGTCGATGGACCCCCAAAGGGGTCACGACCCACAGGTTGAGAACCACTGCGCTGGCCCCCTTCCCGGTCAGCACAGGCCAGAAGCACAAAGCGAATGGATGCAGCGAGTGCAGAGGAAGAGGGGTACGCTGCAGGGAGGTGGGGGGTGGGGGAGAAGGGTTCCACAGCAGCTAGCCCAGCCCTCCCTCCCTCCCTCCCTCCCTCCCTCCCTCGAGGCTGCAGACCAGACAGGGCCGCAACGTTTCTAAGTGTCACCCTCACCGGAGATCCGCAAGCCCTGAGCCCCGTGGCCTGGGATTGGCTGGAAGCTGCACACGCCACACACGTGGCTTGTCTCCCATGTCATGTTCACTGATGCCCGTGTTAGAGCCAGGGACCCCCTCGCTCCTGCCCCTCCACCCCCGGAAGAGGGGATCTGCTGGGCGCAGGCGCTCTTGGGCCGGAGAGGACCACCTTCTCCACGTGATGAGCCATCAGAGAAAGGTCAGCGCACCCTGCCCCTGCCCTGCTCACCCAGCAGGGACAGATGTGGACGGAATCCGCGTTCTTGACATTTCTTAAATTATGGACCAGATGTTTGGCAAGTTCCTATGGGCAGGGTGAAGAGAGAGATGATTAAAAGCTCAGTTCTTGGAAATAAACAGGCAAAGAGTGCTTTGGTTTCGCCTTTCCAGGATCCCTTTCCAGGCCCCGAGTTTGCAAGCTTGCTTCAGCTCACAGACACGGGGCCCTAGTGTGCTCTGGGGACTCACACTCCTGGTTCCGCTTGGCCATTGGTCTTCATTTCAGATGTTCAGGGACAGCTGCTCAATGACATGGTGAGAGTGGGGGGATATTCCATTCTCAGGAAGGAAGAGGTATTTCCAAGATCCGGCCAGTAAAGGTAACATTGGATAAAAAGGAAATGTCCAAAGAACTCCAAGATCAAGTACAGTGGCACCTCGAGATATGAGTGCCCTAACATATGAGATTTTTGAGATACGATCTGTCAAGCGAGCAATTTTTGCTTTGAAATACAAGCAACATTTGAAATAGGAGTCATCGCGCGGATCGGCCGGCTGCACACGACCCACCAGTTAACCGTGACTCGAGTGTCTCATAGTTTTCCACGCCTCAAGGTTACAGAACGAATTAAACTCGTATCTCGAGGTACCACTGTACTTGTGAGGTGATAGAAAGCCAGCCAAGGCAAGAGTTCAAGAGGCCCCCTGGCCTTGGCCAGAATGTGGCTGAGGGCAGAAGCACATTTATTCCGGTCAGAAATGTTTGCCACGCATTGTCAAGGTCATGAGGGTCAGGACGAGGGAACGAGGGAGCCGAGTTTCATATTTTTTCAGAAATAACCTGGCGACGACAGGCCGACCCAGAGGCCTCAAAGAAGAGGGTACTGGTCAGCCGGAGAAACGGGGGGAGTGGGACGTAGATATTAAGAAATGTATTGTGTGCCCATCAGCAGATGAGTGGATTAGAAAACTGTGGTACATCTATACCATGGAATACAATGCTGCTGTAAAAAAGAAGGAATTCCTAACCATTTACAACAGCATGGATGGAACTGGAGAGCATTATGCTGAGCGAAATAAGCCGGCCAGAGAAAGATAAATATCACGTGATCTCACTCATTTGTGGGATATAATGAACAACATAAACTAATGAACAAAAACAGATCCAGAGACAGAAAAGCATTGATCAGACAGAGAAGCATCGATCAGAGCATTAAAAAAGATAAATATCATGTGAAAGCATCCATGCATGTAGCTGTCCTCTCAGTTGATGACAAACCAGGGAGAGAGGAATTACTTCAAGTTACTTTCAAGGGCAGTTCAACTGTGGGGACAGGCTGAGGCGGCCCCCAGCTTTCCCTGCCTGGAGGCTCTCTGCTGCTATTGCTTCCTGGGCGTACGGTCCCCTGGGTTGAAATGTGTATCCCCCAAATTCAGATGTCTACATCCAACCCCCAGTGTCTCAGAATGCGACAGTATCCTATCTGATAAAGAGGGAATGTGCTAATCGACCATCACTCCGTCACAAAGATGGCTACACCCACAGCTGAGGCCAAGTTCCTGTAAGGAGCCTTAAGGAGCAATCCACAGGGACCTGAGGCTACGCCCTCCCCCACCCCTGTGGGGCTTGACAGGGGACCTCAGGCTGCAACCCCCATCCCGGCTGTGCCCCCCTCCTGGTGGTGGG
This sequence comes from Lasiurus cinereus, assembly GCA_011751065.1. Classification (NCBI taxonomy): domain Eukaryota; kingdom Metazoa; phylum Chordata; class Mammalia; order Chiroptera; family Vespertilionidae; genus Lasiurus; species Lasiurus cinereus. The sequence goes on from JAAGEH010000041.1 coordinate 64,282,141, forward strand.
CTGGGGGACCTAAGACTGCACCTTTCCACCTGGCAGGGCTTGATGGGGGATCTTAGGCCATGTCCCCGACCTGGCAGGGCTTGACAGAGGACCTGAAGGCACACCAGTCTGGGCTGGGGAACCTCAGGCCATGCCCCCCATTCTGGCACCGGGCCAGGGGACCTGAAGCTATGCCACCTGCCCAGCAAGGCTTGACAAGGGTGGGACTGGCCAGGTCTGAATTTAGCCCAATGGGGCGGGAACGGGAGGGGAGAAAAGGAGGGTGGTTGGGTCTGGGTCTCATGCAATTTTGAGGTGCATATGGGTGGGTGGGGATTTGACTCTGGGTCCCATGGTGCATCCCAGACTCTGACAGGAGGAAGTTTTTCATATACATCTTACTAATTTTCTTTCATCTCTGACACTTCTATTCTAGAAAAAGGGCAGATAGCAATATTAAAATATTTCCTCTAATTCATCCCCTTTTAATGTGCACAAATTTCATGCCCTGGGTCACTCGTTTAGAAACAAGGCCACAGGAGCAGACATGGCTCAGTAGTTGAGGGTGGGCCTATGAACCAGAAGGTCACAGCTCAGTTCCTGGTCAGGGCACAGGCCCAGGCTGTGGGCTCCATCCCCAGTGTGGGGCGTGCCAGAGTCAGCTGATCCATGATTCTCTCTCATCATGGATGTTTCTCTCTCTCTTTCTCTCTCTCTCTCTCCCTTCCTCTCTGAAATCAATTAAATAATATTTTTTAAAAATTAAGAAAAGAAAAAAAAAGAGAGCCACTGCTGATGGTATTAGCCAAGTTAAGAAGAGGCCTTTCGTGATGCTCAGGCCTGGGATGACTTGGCTGGAATTTCCCTTTGTTCTCCGGGCCTGTGACAGCCCCAGGAGCCCGGGCACCCGGCCAGCCAGGCCACCAGGGGAACCGCTAGTTCTACATGTTCCTGCAGGAAGGAAGGAGTTTCTGGGAAGGGGTGGCTCAGGTCATTTTAAAGTGATGGGGAAAGCCTTTTTTATTTTTCCACTCTTTTTTTTTTTTAATTTTCTCTTGAGGCCACATGATTTCTTCAGTAGTTTTTATGTTCCCAAATTACAATTTATGTCTATTCATAAGCCTACAAAAAAGTTACCATTAGAATTGTCTGCGCTTCTAAAATACCAACTTTTTTTTTTTAACTGCTATATATACTCATTAACACCAGTCTGTGACAAGTTACATAGAATCACAGGCACTTTAAAGGCTTAAAAAGACGATTACAACTTAAACGCATTTTAAAAAATATATATTTTATTGATTTTTTACAGAGAGGAAGGGAGAGAGATAGAAAGTCAGAAACATCAATGAGAGAGAGAGACATCCATCAGCCGCCTCCTGCACGCCCCACAGTGGAGATGTGCCCGCAAGCAAGGTACATGCCCCCAACCGGAATCGAACCTGGGACCTTTCAGTCCGAAAGCCGACGCTCTATCCACTGAGCCAAACCGGTCTCGGCTTAAACGCATTTTTAAAAACAAAAAGTGATTTTTCCTCAAACTCCTACTTGGATCTTCCAATGGCAAGGGATTGACAAATACCGTGGCCAAAGGGATCTGCAGCAACTTCTCAAAAAAAAACACTGGTAGCATCTTGGGGTTTGCTGAGGCTTGTCAGGAACTTCCATCAAATCCTCCCGAAAGGAGATCTGATTAGATACGGCTCAGCGGTTTTCTGGGAATAATCCAATTTTACACATTACTTTGCTCTTGCACATCTGCCTGAAGCTACAAGTAATGAAAAACCAAGTGTAAAACAGATAGTCTGACACTTAAAAAAAAATGTATACAAAGTGGAGGTTAAAGTTTACATCTTTGAAAATCACACATACACGAAATTACCTTTTTTTTTTTTCACTCGTGCAGGAGTGAAGTTGTGTAAGATGAGGAGACGTAACGGTCCCGCCCTGAGTTATCTCGGCTCCTCTTTGGGCCGCTGATGCAGGATGCAGTTGGTACCCACATCGCTTCCGGCTTCAGCGGGAGGTCGGAGCGGACAGATCTGTTCTTCCAGCCGGATGGGCTGGGAGCAGACCGGTGGACCCATTCATTATACAGTTCATGCCTTTACAGCATCCTGAGACGTTCCCTCGGGAAACGGTGGAGTTTTCAAACTGCCAACCTAACGCCGTGGGAAGTTTCTATTTAAGTGTGGTTTGCAACTCCTTGAGTGAGAAAGTTGAATTTTTTAAAAAATATATTTTATTGATTTTTTACAGAGAGGAAGGGAGAGGATTAGAGAGTCAGAAACATCGATGAGAGAGAGACATCAATCAGCCGCCTCCTGCACGCCCCCCACTGGGGACATGCCCGCAACCAGGATACATGCCCTCGACCGGAATCGAACCTGGGACCCCTCAGTCCACAGACCGACGCTCCATCCACTGAGCCAAACCGGCCTCGGCAGAAAGTTGAATTTAAAAAAAAAAATATTTTATTAATTTTTTACAGAGCGGAAGGGAGAGGGATATAGAGTTAGAAACATCGATCAGCTGCCTCCTGCACACCTCCTACTGGGGATGGGCCTACAACCAGGTACATGCCCTTGACCGGAATCGAACCTGGGGCCCCTCAGTCCGCAGGCTGATGCTCTTATCCACTGAGCCAAACCAGTCAGAGTGAAAGTTGAATTTTTAGTTAAAGGCACCACTGAGATTTTTTTTTCTACACTATAGGGAAAACAGAAGCCATCAAGATGGGTCCTCATCCAAAGGGCCTCCCCCATCCTGATAAAAAGGGGAATCTGGACACTGACACGCACACAGGGAGCACGCCAGGTGAAGATGAAGGCAGAGATTGTGGTGGGGCTTCTACAAGCCAAGAGATGCCAAAGATTGCCAGCGAATCACCAGCAGCAAGGCCAGAGGCCTGGCACAGGTGCCCTCTCTCCTCTGCTCTCAGAAGGGACCAGCCCTGCCCGCACTGCTCTCAAACTCAGGGAGCTAGTTCACCTGCGCATATCAAAGCCCAATAGACGGGGTTTGCCACTGAATCACAGGTGAGCTGACGCTCAAAGACCTGGCCCCCCGCCCCCCAACTTCCTGGAGATGGATCATGCAGGGGAAAGCCAGCAATCCGGGTGCAGTTAGGGGTGTGGGTACTGTGATGGTTAGCACGAGGGTAGCGGGTAGTTGACCATGGCAGCCGGTCCTAATGTCAGCCATGGGCCTGTTCTGTCTGGTTTGGGGAAGGGTGCGGTCGGTCGTTCATGTGAGAGTTGTATACACCCACAGAATTAAGAATGTTGCAAGCTTTTTAAATTCACTGTCCTCTTCTGTTAAAAAATAATCTGGCCGAAACTGGTGTGGCTCAGTGGATGGAGCGTCGGCCTGCGGACTGAAAGGTCCCAGGTTCGATTCCAGTCAAGGACATGATGTACCTTGGTTGTGGGCACATCCCCAGTCGGGGGCGGGCAGGAGGCAGCTGATCGATGATGTCTCTCTCTCATCGATGTTTCTAACTCTCTATCCCTCTCCCTTCCTCTCTGTGAAAAAAAAAATCAATAAAATATATTAAAAAAAATAGTAATCTGAGGGCAGCTCCTGGTCCCTCCACGCCCCACCTCAATGATAGTTTGATAGGGATCTCGGACCTGGGGACACAGGTCTGTTGTGGGCCTGTCTCTTCCTCACTCCCTCCTCCATGGCTTCTGTCTAATCTCAGCTGCTCTGAGCAGCCCCGATTTGTCTGTTGAAGACCTCAGATATCGGCTCCTGGTTTTGCCGAACATCGAGAGCTCACTGATGCGGCATTCTTCTCCATGCTTCTGTGAGATTTCAAGGAGAAGAAACAGAAAGATGCTGAACTTGCCGTGTGCGTGCCAGAAGTCCTTGAGGTTCAAATGCAATCCCACAGCCCAAGTGGTGATTTTAGCCAAGCACACGGAAAGTGATTTTCCCAGGGTGATAATTACACGGTACTTTTCATCTTCGAGATCCTTGGGCAGCACTTACCAATTACTCCTTTCAGTACCTCGGAGCAATTAAAAACTAGAAACCACATGTTTAATTTGGCGAAAGGAGGTAATTACCGATGTTAGCCGATAAGAAATACCTGGAGGGACGCGAGATGAATAAGGAAAGCGTGGTTAGGAATAGTCAGGGCGTGATTGCCTCAGCTTTCATCAGAACAAAGGAATGAAAGCTTCATGAGGAAGCAGATCTTTATTTCCATTCTACAGGTGGAAAAACAGATTCAGACGAGCTTCTTGTCCAGGCAAATGCTGGCTAGCTGGTAATCCAAGCTGTTCATGTGAGCGTTGTGTAAACCCCCACGAATAAGCATTTTGAAAACCCTAAATTCACTTTCCTCTTCTGTTAAAAAAAAGAATCTGCCGAGACCGGTTTGCTCAGTGGGTAGAGCATCAGCCTGTGGACTGAAGGGTCCCAGGTTCGATTCCGGTTGGGGGCATGTACCTTGCTTGCCAGCACATCTCCACTGTGGGGCGTGCAGAAGGCGGCTGATCGATGTCTCTCTCTCTCATCGATATTTCTGACTTTCTATCTCTCTCCCTTCCTCTCTGTAAAAAATCAATAAAATATATTTAAAAGAAAATAATCTGAGGGCAGCTCTTAGTAACTCCAAGTCCCCACTTCGAATATCAGTAACCATTGTCCACTGTGGAGGTTAGGAGGCATAGGTGACTGGTTCTCAAACCTGTTGGTCTCAGAACCCTTTACACTTCTAAAAATGAGGACACCAAGAGCTTTTATTTTTATGGGTTATAGCTATTAATAGTTACCATACTAGATATTAAAATTGAGATAATTTAAAAATATCTATACATTGATTTAAAAATAACAATAGCCCATTATATGTTAACATAAAATAATCTTATGGGAAATAACTATATTTTCTAAAATTTACAAAAGTAATGAGGAGAGTGACATTATTTTATATTTATATGGAAATCTCTTTAATGTTTGGCTGGATAAAAATAATAGCCCGATTCTCACATCTGCTTTTGCATGCAACCTGTGATATGTTCTTTTAGTTGAAATAGGCCAAGAAAATTCAGTAGCACACAGATATGTAGCTGGAAAGAGGAGGAGTATTTTAATAGCCCTTTCAGATATTTGTGGCTATTCTTCTTTTATTCTACACTAAAACTGAGTAAGTATTAACTCCCTAAAGTTCAGTTACAATGTAGAATATGAAACCATATCAATGACCTTTTCATAGTTACATTAAAAATGACTGGTTCTTTTACTCTGCATGGTTTTGTGACATTGTGCATTGGTTACCTGGGAAATGCTGGTTCATTGAGTTGTGCAGATATTCAAATGTTGACATTAAACAACATAAAAAAAATCACAGTTTACTTTACCCTGCCCTCTTCCCCCTCCCCCCCCCCCCCCCGTTCTCATCAGAAAATATCTCTAAGTTCACGGTGGTGAATATAATTTTTTTGTATTTTTTTCCTTTGAAAACCCAATTTTATCATTGGCAACAAATATTCTGGTTAGGTCAGGCTCAATTGCAACTGTTTCCAAAAAATGGAATGCCAAATAGGCATGTCTGAATTTTCATATTTGCTGAAAAGTTGTTCTTTCAAGTAAAAACAGTGGTGAGAATAAAGCAGATAGTTCAGTTCTCCAGTCTTAAGAGCCCTGACCCGGTTGTATACACATCATTCTGCTCACATTTAATTGGTAATGACTATGCCTACAGCTACCTTGAGAAATAAGGGATGCAAGGAAATTATTCAAAAGAAGCAAAGTGATCCATGCATAGAACACAGTAAGGGCTATAAATGTATGTAAATTTTCAGGGCGGGGGCATTATTATAATCTACTCCCTGATAATAGAGAAATGTCCAAATTCATGAAATTACTACCAATCCACTTCACCCTGTAGTGTAGCTTGGGTTAATTATGGCCTTTCTGGGATTTTTGAAGTATTATCCAAACTAGAATTGTCCATGGACAATTTTTTTCCATTTGAGGAAGTAAACAAAGTCTCTGCTTTTCCAGAATTTACATTTTAGTAGGTGAGAAAAATAATCAACAAATCAACATGGCTCACTGAGGCCATGCCAATGCCATAACCTTCACTCTGACCTCACTGTGGTCTCTCCAGCTAAGAATATATTTGGGATCGGGAAGGCCTTTCTATTCCCTAAAAAGGACGTGTAGGTACTTCCAAAGTGCTAAACTGTATTGTAAATGAAAAAGGGGTTCTAGGAAAAGTAACCTGACAGGGTGATCTGATAATAAATATAACTTTTAAAAAATATATATATAATTTTACTGACTTCAGAGAGAAAGGGAGAGAGAGACACATCAATGATGAGAGAGAATCATTGATTGGCTACTTTCTGAATCCCCTAATGGATATTGAGCCTGCAATCCGGGCATGTGCCCTCGACTAAAATCAAACCTTCCACCCTTCAGTCTGCAGGCTGATACTCTATCCACTGAGCCAAACTGGCCAGGGCTATACTTTTCTTAGTAAAAGGTTTCTATTTCCCTTAAGCAAGCCCTGACCATTGTTTCCATGCACCTTGGTTAACCCACCTTTCAAATATGTGTAATTACCCTCAAGAGAACACAGGATTTTCACTCTCCTATAATCCAGTCCCTGCCTTGCTTTCTCCCACCTTTAAAGTAATCTTCCTTACATTCCCTCCCAAACATAAAAGAAATTGTAAAACTGTCATTATCCAGATCATTTGAGATGTCAGTTCAGCTCAAATAAAATCTTATAAAAATTCCTTACAAGTAATTTGACAATATATAT
>JAAGEH010000041.1:64299065-64316026 GCA_011751065.1 Lasiurus cinereus
AAGGAGGGTGCGATGGAAAAGTTACCAGATTCGAATCAGATTCAAGACTGGAAAAGGCTACTGGTTTTCGTGACAGTTTTGCTGGTGACTTTGAAAAGTGTGGCTTGCAGTTGGGGCGGCAGACAGCGTGTAGAAAACACGACCGGTTTGAGAAAAGCGGCAAAAAGATCTGCAACAGAGGAGAGCTTAGAGCTCAGCGCATTTTGTTGCCAGAAGCGCCTTTGCCAAGAGGGAGAGAAAACAGGGAAATGAGGGAGGTGGGAGGGCACGCCCCTCTCCCGCTGTCTTGCCATGACCTGCACCCCGGGTCTATGGGAAGGATCTTCATGATTCTCTCCAGACGGATGGCCTCTGTCGGGGCTGCCACCTAGTCATGCAGCCCTCCCTCCTCCTGGGCCCAGGCACCGTATCAGTCACTGGATCTGATACCGGGGTGTTGCTTTCTAGCAACGGTTTCTGCGGGTCCGGAGTAGAGAGAGGTAATACTCTTACTAAAGTATTAATGGTGTGGCACTGAATAGTGCACAGGATGTGCAGGAGCCAGAGCCACGTACGTGTGCCAGGCTTGGAATGGCGGTCTGCGGCGTTTTAGACTTGAATGACGCTCGCCTGACTTAAAGCTGCTGGGTTAAGTGATAGATGAAATGTCAGAATGAGCTCCAGTTTAAATCCCGGCATTTCTGAAATGGTTTTTCTCTCTCATGTATTAAAGGATTTGAAGACATCATTTTAAACAATAGTTTCTCTCGTGGTATATTTTCCATGTGGTATTGATTGAGTGATGGAAAATGGGCATTGATTTCTGCTGCAGGAGGTGTTCTCTGTCGTTGTCAATGGTGTACTACAAGAATGCATTTTTGTTGTTGTTTGTTTTTTAAAAGAGTATTTTTATTGATTCCAGAGTGGAAGGGAGAGGAGAGGGAGAAACATCAGTGATGAGAATCATTGATTGGCTGCCTTACACATGCCCCCTACTGGGGATTGAGCCCACAACCCGGGAATGTGCCCTTGAGGGAATCGAACCTGGTACCCTTCAGTCCACCGAGCCAAACCAGCTAGGGCCAAGAATGCATTTTGACCATTTGCAATAATTTTAGGTCTGGGAAAGGTTTAATATCTGGCTATTGTTTTTTTTTTTTCTTTCATTTGACAACAGAATTTATTTTGAAATTACTCATCTTTCTCTGGGGTGAACCCTGTTGTCTGTCTAACGTGTGGCTAATTTTCCATGAGTGCCTCAGACATAACCGATCTGAAGTTAGGGAGCTGGGAGAGAAGAAAAGGCAGGTTTCCTCACGCTGGATTCCTTTCTGGCCCTCACCCCAGCTGGGTTCCTTTAGCTTGTTTTTATTTCAAGGTTACTATCTTCCTCAAACACATTGTTCTGTGCTGTTTATTTTCCCCAAAATGTTCTTCTTCTCCAACTCTTAAAAAAACTTTGTGCAGGCAAATCTCAAATGTACAAAAATAGTGAAGTAGTATAAAAATCACCCAGCTTCAACCCTTAACCGTTCGCCAGTTTGGTTAATTTTTTAAGGGTTAGCTCAGATGTTTCTTGGTGGAAACTTTCCTTGCTTCTCAGCCAGAGGGATCTGGTTTTCTCGTTGTGCACCTGGAACCGTTCCTACATCTCTTAAATTTACTTCTTTGTTGATCCTCACCCAAGGATTTTTTTTTTTCATTGTTTTTTATTATAGAGAGTGGAAGAGAGGTGAGGGGGACAGAGAGAGGAGAGAAGAGAAAAGAGAAACAGAAACATCAGTGTGAGAGAGAGACAGCGGTTGGTTGCCTCCTGCAAGGACCCTGATTGTCCTGGGGTTCAAACCTGCAACCAAGGTAGGTGCCCTTGACCGGGAATCGAACCCGAAGTCCTTTGGTGCACTAACCACTGAGCCATTCCAGCCAGGGCTAGACATTTTTAAAATGAGTTGTCTCCTATAAAAAACAGGAGGAATAACTCTAATAACTGCACAAAAGGGTAAAGACAACAAAAACATGTAATACAGATTTATTATAATCAAGTTATAATTTTTTTAAGTTTTCTATTTTTACTGAATTTACTGGGATGGCATTGATTAGTATGATTATAGAGGTTTTAGGTGTGCGATTCTGTAACACATCATCTGGACCTCGTATTGTGTGTTCACCCCAAGTTTCCTTCTATCACTCTCCCCCTTTCCCTCTCCAGCCCCCCTCCACCCCCTCTGGTAATCACGGCACAGTTGTCTGTGAGGTTTGTTGGTGGTGGGTTGGGTTTTGCTTAGTCCCTCCAGGAATGAAGTGTGAGATAGTTAATTTTTATCTTTACCCGATGACAGTTCTTGCTGACTTAGCTCCCTGTGGATTCCCTTTCTTTGCCTATGAGGTCCTGTTGGGGTGCCTGAAGCAAACACATTGTTTTAATTATAGTTTCCACAGATAGGGGCTGTGGCAAAATATGCTGTGGGAAACGTCCAGAATAATAATTAAAAACAAAAACCAGTCCACAGAAGAATCTTGTGGGCCGAGTGAGACAATGAAACACAAAAGCAGCGGGCTGCTTCCGTGGCCTGATCCTGTTTCTCTGTAACCAGTGAAAGCTGGCATTTCTGGGTTTGCTGTTCTTGTTTGTTTGTTTCTGGAAGGCGTGGAAAAGGCTTGAGAATATAAGGCAAACTGCTTGGGCCAGGGTGACTCAGCTGGCTGGCCATCGTCCCTTGTACCAAAGCGTCTTGATTTTGATTCCAGGTCAGGGCACATGCCCAGGTTTTGGGCCCAGTCCCCGGTGGGGGGCATTTCTTATCTATATATTTCTTATCTCTCTCTAAAAATAAGATAAGCCGAAACCGGTTTGGCTCAGTGGATAGAGCGTTGACCTGCAGACAAGAGTCCCAGGTTCGATTCCGGTCAAGGGCATGTACCTTGGTTGCGGGCACATCCCCAGTAGGGGGCATGCAGGAGGCGACTGATCAATGTTTCTCTCTCAACGATGTTTCTAGCTCTATCCTCTCTGTAAAAAAATCACTAAAATATATTTAAAAATATTAAAAATAATAATTGAGTTTGCATGTTTTTCTTGACATAAGAATGGTTTTCTATGCAGAGCTTTTTAGCTATGAGTATATCATGTTTAGTAAAGAGTTGACTGAATTGGTTCTAAGCTTTTTAAAACAGAATATATAACTTTAGTAGATGTATCTGATCATCCCATAGATAATGCATCTAATCATTCTAACCCACATGTTTATACCATATACACTGGGAACACCCATTGCCATGAAAATGGACTGTGGAGAGGTCAGCCTTCAGCTGGGCGCCATCTTGCAAATAGGATTTTCCCTTGGAAGGCCTCTCCCGAGGTGAAGGGTAAAGAACCTTGCCTGTGAGCAGTGCCAGGAAAAGGCATGTTACTGAACATTATTTGGAGAGTAAAGTATAAATATTTTATAGCCTTAGGTCAGTGGTCGGCAAACTCCTTAGTTAACAGAGTGGCTCTGGAGCCACAGTTTACCGACCTATGCCTTAGGTAGTCATTTGTTTTGGAAAGACTAGTGCTCAGAAGCAGGCTATCTTAAAAGAGCCAGATTTGTATATGAGCTCCATCCTCCGTCAGCTCAGTGAACTTACACAGATTATTTTGCTTTTTTGAACCTCAGTTTCCTCATTTGCAAGTGGACTTTAGTAATATTTACTTAAGTAAAGTGATTTACATCAGATTACTTGGTATAGAGTGTATCTTCAGAAAATGCTAGTGGATTGTGTATTTGATATTGTGACACTGTTAGATCTCTGAGCCTTATCTTAAAGATTGGGTTGCTGTCTTAGAGAATGTGTCTTGAGTATAAATACCTCTAGGATAATTTAAGTGCTGATAAAACTGATTTATCATTCAGGGTGGACAGGGAAGCTACACAATACAGTTTGTTTAAAATTCTGATGGTAGTCCTAGTTGATTTGGTTTGGCTCCGTGATTGGAGTCTCAGAATGGTCACAGGTTTGATTCAGGTCAAGGGCACGTACCTTGGTTTCGGGTCGGACCCCTAGCCGCGGTCAGTGTGTGCGGGAGGCAACCAGTTGATGTCTCTCGCACATGGACGTTGCTCTCTGTCTGCCGGGGCTGGCCAGCAGCTCCTGAGGGACGGAGGAACAGGTTACTCAGTTTCACTGTGGGCTCCGGAGAGGCCTCCTCCATTGCCTGCCTCATTAGCCTTTATAGGAATGTTTATCTTTAGATGCAGTCTTGGAGGACACGTGTGTTTACATTGTCCTCTACGGAGGGGCATCCAGGGATTATGATGAAGGATTCCACCCTCCTGCACTGCTGGTGGGAATGAGACTGGTGCAGCCACTGTGGAGAACAGGATGGAGTTTCCTCAAAAAACTAAAAATGGATCTCCCATTTGACCCTGTAATCCCTCTCCTAGGAACATATCCCAAGAAACCAGAAACACCAATCAGAAAGGATATATGCACCCCTCTGTCCTTAGCAGCACAATTTACAATAGCTAAGATTTGGAAACAGCCTGGGTGCCCGTCAGCAGATGAGTGGATCAGAAAACTATGGCACATCCAAAGAATGGAATTCTATGCTGCCATAAAAAATAAGGAATTCTTTCCATTTGCAGCAACCTGGATGGAACTGGAGAGCATTATGCTAAGTAAAATAAGCCAGTCGGAGAAAGATAAATATCACATGATCTCTTTCATATCCTATCTAATAAAAGAGTACTATCCAAACACACAAGATGGCCAGCAAGGGAGGGCAGTTGTGGGTGATCAGGCCAGCAGGAGAGTGCAGTTTGGGGTGATCAAGCCTGCAGGGGAGGGCAGTAATGGCGTAACTAGGCTGGCAGAGGAGGAAATTTGGGGGCAACCAGGCCTGCAGGGAAGGGCAGTTAGGGGCAATCAGGATGGCAGGGGAGTGGTTCGGGGCAATCAAGGGAGGCATTCGAGGAGTTGGGAGCCAGCAGTTCTAGATTGTGAGAGGGATGTCAGACTGCCCGTTTATTTCTCTAAGTGGGCAGTCGGACATCCCTGGAGGGGTCCCAGATTGGAGAGGGTGCAGGCTGGGCTGTGGGACCCCCCCCCATGCATGAATTTCGTGCACTGGACCTCTAGTGTGGGATATAATGATCAACATAATTTGATGAACAAGAATAGATCCAGAGACAAATGGCAGGTGGGGTGGGGGGGCAGGTTAGAGAGTAACCAAAGGACTTGTATGCATGCTATTAGCATAACCCATGGACACAGACACTGGGGCAGTGGGGGCTTCCCTGCGGTGGGAATGGCTGGGGGGGGGGTGTCAATTGGGGAAAGCGGAGACATATGTGAAACTTTAGACAGTAAAAAAAAATTATAAAAAAAGATGAAGGATTCCAGTAAACACCCGGGGTCTGCACATCACAGATTTGTTTGGAAAGGTCAGGGAGTGATCAGGGGGCGCCACCTTTGACACTTCCCGAAGTCGGAATCTGATTAACAGGGCGGGTGGCCTTCCGCACACTTCCCTTTTATCAGATGTCCTCCTCACTCACTTTCCCACCAAGTCTGGTGTGCTCCCCAACATCTGTCTCTCTCTCACCCTCCCTCCCACTGTCTATAAATCAACAGACCTCAGGTGGGAATTATCAACAGCAAACATTTCTGATGATAAGGCTCAAACATTCCTGGAAAGTATCAGATGTTCAGGTTTTCAAAAGGGGAGAAGGGCAGATTCCGGGAACTCGAGATAGGAAAGCCTGCCTCCAATCTAGGTGTGTGTTTTTTTCTATGAAATCAGTATCAGTGGGAGCATTTAAATGGCGTGGTGCCTCCTGGGATATGCAGGGACTCAAAACTAGGGGCATGAGTATTTCCTTTTTAAATGGAGTTACAACCCTCCCATGCCACCCTGGAAACTTTACCAGATAATTACAAAGGGATTTCAGCAAAATGTTTGACAAGGTCTCAAGACGTTCCTCTGGATCAGATAAAGAATTTTATCGAAACATTATTGATTAATTGGCAGCTGGCTTCACCAACGGAAATACTGGTTACATGCTGATTATATTTTCAGATGCAGGATGCAGAGAGGAAATCCATGTGGTATCAGAATCTAGATTGAGAAAAGTCTTAAGAGGCAAGACTATGATAAGATAACATTCGATTGTAAATGTAGGAGGGCTTGTTCTTGGACCTCTGAACTCGGTTGTACAGGTTCAGACAGCAGCCTAGTGGGATCAAGTGTGGAGAAGAATTAGGGGTTTTAGGGAGTTACTCTCATATAACATGGAAAACATGTAGGAGGCTGGTGCAGTTTCAGGCCGCAGTAACTGAAATTTATTAGCTGTCTTCTCTCCAGGCCCATCTTAGCTCCCTTAAATAGTGTGTCCAGTGACCTGGGCATGTTGCAGAGGAGAGCAAAGGGGGGTTCGTGGTGTAGCTGGCAGGATGCTGGAGAGAGAAGCAGTTGAAGAACCTCTGAGGGTTTGCCCTGGAAAAGACTTATTTGGAGGCAGATGTGAGCTGTCCGCAGGTGTTAGAGGAGCACTTACTCAGAAGCTGGAGCAGATTATCTCAGAGGGTAGAATTAAGGCCAGTATGTAAAGGGACATAGTCAAAATCTTGGAAAGTCTTTAAAGCATGTAGTCAAGAGGAAATAGTCCTCTATCACTGGATAGGAAATATTGTGAAGGGGTTTCAAGCCTTTCTGATAGCTCATTAGATGTTTGCCCGAAGGCTGTTACATTATCTGGATTATCTGATGGATAAGTGTATTGGATGAGCTAGCTTCTTCAATACCAGACATCTAAGGATGTGATTCGAACCATTTGTAATGGTCTCTTATGTTTAATTGTAGCCCTGTTTTAGTCTGTTGTATTGAATCAAATCAGTCATCTTTTCTTGGAAACAGATAAGCTTATACTTTAACTTTTATCATATTTATTTTAAAAATATTCTTATAGTGGTATTGCATATTATTTTATCTCACATGTAGTCTTCAATTACATGTTTTCCTCACTTCAAGTAAAACAATTTTAAATATGGGAAGACCTTTAAAGATTGTGCCGCAGACTGCTGCCTGATTAATCATCTACATATATAAAAGCCTAAGCAACCGTCATGATAGAACAACCCTTGACCGGTTGCTATGATGCACACTGACCACCAGGGGAGCAGACACTCAATGCGGGAGCTGCCCCCTGCTGGTCAGTGCATCCCACAGCGGAGTGCCGCTCAGCCAGAAGCCGGGGTTCACCTCTGGGGAGCACAGCTGCGGAGGCAGGAGCCTCTTCCAACTCCACGGCAGCACTAAGTGGGGGGGCAGCGGGTGCAGGCGGGCTGAGGGACACCACCACCACTGCCCGCACCTCCCTCCCCCCTCGTGCCAGGATTTCCTGTTCCAGGCCTCTAATATAATTGATAAAATTATCTTCCATAGGTGGTTAACCTGTTGATGGCAATTCTGCTGACTGTGGAGGTAACTCATCCAAACTCAATGCCATCTGTCAACATCCAGTATGAAGTCATTGGCAATTACTATTCATCTGAGAGAATGACAGGTATGTTTTTAGGTGAAAATACCTCCTGCTAATTACACACACACACACACACACACACACACACACACATACACACACACACGTTATTTCGAAGAGAATTAATTCTGTTTAAGTTACTCAACTTGCTGAGGCAGAAAAGTGTTCTGTGGGTTTTTCAAAGATGCTCGGTGAGGATTACTAGAATAATTGACCATTTCTAGTCAGATAATGCAATGGCTAGAAATGGTATTTTATACTCTGGCTCCTGTTTTGGTGTTGTGGAGATCAGAGGGAAAGAAGGAATTCCAAAAAACTGTGAACCTTTGAGGGTCAGCTGACAAGTGTAGCAGAGGATGGGAGATTTGCTCATGGAACAAAAAGACTTACAGTCAATATAAAATACAAGTTATTTGAATATTTGCTGTTATCTTTTGCTTAGGGTCCCTGTTCTAAATATATTTCTGTTTGGATGAAAAAAGACTTGCCATTAGAGTTAAAAATAGAAGAACCTTAGGACATACATAGACATATTTATTACCTTTTTAAACCTATGCATTTCCTGATAGCAATATTTTCACTTATCTTCTCTGCGGTTCAGGTGCAGAAAAGTTGTAGTTTTACATTATTATAAATTATGTTAGAAATTTAATATTTGAGCAGGAAATTATGCCTCTGACTTCTCAGTGCAAATAATTTATATTGATTTTTTTAAAAAATTTCACTTCAGAAGAATGTTCCCAGTTCACTGTGTATGTTAAATGTTATATTACAGGATCTGAATGATCATTTTTAAAATTGTTAGCTTTTATTGTAAAGTTGTGTGCTTCCTTACATTTATGACCTGCTCTAACCCATTTATGAAGTTGTTTTTTAAAAAAATTTGGTAGTTAATTCAAATGACTCCTTGTCCTCAGGGGTCTAACTTCTGTTTCTAGGAGTCAGGTGGTGCTTTGTGGGGATCCGTCATATGTTTATGAAGCTCTTAACAATTTTTCACACTTTGTATCTAAGGTGCTTTTTTTAAAAAAGGCTCCCCTGGTTGTTTTTTCAAAGTATAGTAAGAGCCTTTAATTATTTTTGTCAAATGTGATAGAAAAAAATACCAAGAACATATTAGAAACATTCCTTCTGGCATTTGTTTTTGTTTTGTTTTGTTTTTGAGTTGTCTGTTTTTATTTAAAAACCAAGATACAACGCTAAATAAACTTTAGCTCCTAATGGCCATTTGTGGTACTTATAAACTTTTACTTTAGGTTATAAAATGTTACTGAACCCCTCATGTCATCCTCTTCCCTGGTCATGTGTGTTTCTCTTAAAATTGAGGGGTAGAAAAGAGTTAGGGTTACTGAGATTCTTATATGTCTGTACACCCGGCTCCCAGCCTTGGCCAGAGCTCCAAGTGTGAAGTCACAGGTTTATTGTATGTTGCATGAGGATTGTAACACTCCAGAGAATCAGATGTATTCATTATCAGTTTTTATTAGTTATAATTTACAAAAGCCCTTGCTGTTGAGAGAATAGAAAAATACATAGTTCTTGTTCATGTGATAGCTGTGTTTCTTTGGAACAATATGAGGAAGTTGAGAAACAAAGAAAGCAGACCTGAATATAGCAGAGATGCCCAGCTGAAGGATGCGGAGCAGTGAGCTTGGGTATTGGGGTGGGGAAGAGGAGTAAGTAGTTAAGGATAACCTTTAATTTCAGATCATGTATTTTATCCAAGGCACAAGGGGGCATCTGTAGCATTCTGTGTGTCTTTTAAGGAAATACCAGCCTTTCCCTTCAGTTAAACCCTGCCCAAATCACAAAACCCAACTTTATATTTTTTCCTGATTCTCCGGGCAAAGCTGGCTGTTTCTGCTTCTATTGTAGCACTTGCCACTTTGGATTATAATTCTCTGCTTGCACGTCTTAGCCTCTTAGACTCTGGCCAGAGATCTGCCTCCCTAGCGGGGTACCTGGTGCATGTGCCATCCCAGTGGTTGGCAAACTCATTAGTCAGCAGAGCCAACTGTCAACAGTATAACGATTGAAATTTCTTTTGAGAGCCAAATTTTTTAAACTTCTTCTAATGCCAGTTCTTCAAAAATAGACTTGCCCAGGCCGTGGTATTTTGTGGAAGAGCCACACTCAAGAGGCCAAAGAGCCATATGTGGCTCACAAGCTGCGGTTTGCCAACCACTGTGTCATTCTATATAATAAAAGCGTAATGTGTTAAGTGGTCGTCCATTCAACCAAAGTCTAATATGCTAATGATGTGCTAAGGCTGCCTAACCGTTCGCTTTGACATGCTTCGACCAGTAGGTTAGCTTGCTGCTGGGGTTTGGCCAATTGGGACTGAGCTAGACAGGCTGGACACGCCCTGGAGCCCTCCCTCGGTTCCTCCCTGGCTGGCCAACCTCCTGTGCCCCTCCCTGGTCCCTATCAGCACCAGTGGGGTCCCTTGGCCTGGCCTGCGCCCTCTCACAATCTGGGACCCCTCAGGGGATGTCGGAGAGCCGGTTTCGGCCCGATCCCACAGGCCAGGCCAGAGGACCCCACTGGTGCATGAATTGGTGCACTGGTCTCTAGTCTTGAATCAGTATATGTGAGTTTTAGCAGTTTAACCAACAGGAAAACAAAGGGACTAATTGCTTAAGCTTCCTACGTAAAGCTGAGGCAGATTTTTTTTTTTAACCCTCTTGAATTTTGTTACCCTTTTATAGATTTTTTTCATAGCCAGTCTTGAAAATACTTTGATATCTGTAAGCTAGCTTTAAAGTGTTATTTTGTTATGAAAAGTTCTGTTCTTTTTCTGTAAGTCGCTTAATTAGATTTTGGTTTTTGTTTTCTTAGATAATGCCTGTGTTCTTTTTGCCGTCTCTGTTCTTATGTTTATAATCAGTTCAATGCTGGTATATGGAGCAATTTCTGTAAGTATCCTATGTTTTCAACTTTTGCACTTTGCTTTTTACTGAGCGGCACTTGGTACTTCCATTTATGTGATGTTGTGGTGGTTATTTTTTTTTCCTTCAGTATCAAGTGGGCTGGCTTATTCCATTCTTCTGTTACCGGCTGTTCGACTTCGTCCTCAGTTGCCTGGTCGCTATCAGTTCTCTCACTTACTTGCCAAGAATCAAAGAATATCTGGATCAATTAGTAAGTGTGTATGCTAATTAAGTTTATTTTTTTCCATTTTGAAGTAAAATATTTACATTTAAATTCTTAGCTTTTTAGGCACTATTTTTATTTTAACCAACCCTATTTGTTTTTTTTAAGGTGTTCTAAAATAATATCACTATTAATTACCATGTTGAAAACCAGTTTGATGAAAATGGAATTATCTTCTTACCATACCATTTGGATAGTCAATATTAGAAGTCCCTAAAAATGGTTATTACGGAATTTGAAGAATAGTTCAACTTTTGTTTTGACTAAACTATAAAAGCATAAGAATTGGACTGTACTTGGCACTCATTAAAGTGTTAGCTTTTTATTTTTGCAGGCCTTCATAGCAAATATTTGAGTGCCTACTGTTTGCTTAGTCTGTGATAGGCAAACTGTTGGTGAATGATGTAGATATAAAGAACTACCCTCCTCCCCCTCCCCCCCCCCAAAAAAAAGAAAAGATAACTTCCCCTTCAAGGAGCAAACCGTTGAGGAATCAGGATATGAAGACGTTATCGGTGATAATGAACTAGAGCTGTCACAGGACAGTGGTCAATGCGGAGCTGAAGTGCTGTGTGACAGCCGGGCAGGGACCACTCTGGAGCAAAGTAAGATCTAGAAGGAGGAGCAGGGCCCAAATAGATGAAGTTCACTTTAAAAATTCTGCCTTTCAAGAATCTTCACCCCACTTTCAGACTTTCTGCCCAATCCATGTTGTGTACCACCAAATTTATCATCCATTCCAAAGAACATCTGTTGGTTGCTTCTTACGTGCAAGGCCCTGCTGGATCCTAGGGATGTGTCTAGAACTTTCTAGTGAAGAATTGGAAAGTGGACAGTTACTGAATGAACATTGTGGTGAAAGCTGTGAAGGAAGTGGAGGCTGCTATGGGAGTGGATATCCCACAGGTGTCGGACCTGAGCTGGGAGGCGAGGTTTAATTCTAAGTAGGAATTGGGATAGGGAAAGTGCAAAAGAAAATGTTCCGGGTAAAATCGACAAGCAGGAAGGAGCAGGGGCGGTGGCCGGACTGAAAGAGGACGTGACCGGCCACGGGGGAAGGGAAGGTAGGAATGTGTGAGGCTGGAGAGGCGCGCCAGGCACCCGGCCTGCTGGCCTGGTCGGCAGCTGCTGAAACACAGTTCTCTCTGCTTACGTCATCGCCGGCTGAACATGCAGGCCTTCTGGATAAAGT
Organism: Lasiurus cinereus; assembly: GCA_011751065.1. Lineage (NCBI taxonomy): Eukaryota > Metazoa > Chordata > Mammalia > Chiroptera > Vespertilionidae > Lasiurus > Lasiurus cinereus. The sequence continues at coordinate 64,310,910 of JAAGEH010000041.1, forward strand.
CAGAGCCTTCCTGCACAAGCTGGTCCGTCATGTTGGTCCTCTTTATTTACAGGAAAGAAGCTTAAAGGATTGTTTTGTCCCAAGGGACACTTCGGTTGGGGGGTCTTTTGGGGCCTTTGGGATTTCTCTGTGCTTCTTTTTATGAAAAGGTGAGATTATTTGTGTTGACACTTCCATTGAAAAACTTGGTTTAGAACGATTGAATGAGCTAGATAGAAACCCATGAAAAGGGTACTGCCCCTTTTACAGATCTCTGGTTTCTCCCTGTTTTCTTCACTTGGTCTCTCAGCCTGGACGGGACTTGGTCTGTTGGCATCTTGTACATCCTAAAGGATGCTGTTGGAATGCCCCTCTTCTTGAACCTTGTCCTTGGCATTGCCTCGCACAGTGAATGCAAACTAAATATTTGAATACGTATAGTTTATCCTGCTCAGTAGAACGTGTTATGCCTGCAGCAAATCATGTAATTCGCTGGCTGTATCACCAGGCCATGCCTTCTTTGCCCCTCCCACTGAGCAGGGGGACTGACGATTGGCTTTTAGATGAGTTGTTTTCCCAGGTAGAACCACATGGCCCGTGGCCTTCAGATAAATGTCAGCACTTCTCGATTTGGTGGTTTTGAAAAGAAAGAAAGTGAGCTCCATTTAGACTCTTAGGACTTTTCTGAATATTCAGACAAATGTATTTAAGTGATCAGTCACATGCATTAATGATGAGGCTTTCAAGTACTTTAAGTTCTGTTTGTCAGTTTTTATTAGAATATCGTTCTGATTTGGGTCCTTTTGTTTGTCTCCGTGCCATGCTCTTTAGTTGTCACAGAGGGCAGTGCTGTGGCTGAGTTATAAGTGTGTGTATGTTTAATAGACTATTTCTTAGAGCAGCTTTAGGTTCACAGCAAAACTGAACAGAAAGTACAGAGAGTTTCCCACACATCCCCTACTTCCGCCCCCATAACCTCTCTTCTACCCACATCCCGAACCGCAGTGATTCATCTGTGACAGTGTGAACCTGTACTGACACCTCATTATCACCTGAAACCCCTGGTTTTCATTAGGGTTCATTTGTGGTGTGCATTGCACACAGATTTGGGCACATGGATAATGACATGTATTCATCACAGTGTCGTTCAGAAGAGTTCCCTGCCCTAGAAATTCTCTGCTCTGCCTCTTCATCCCTCTTTTTTTTTTTTTTTTTAGCCTGATTTTCCCTATAAAGATGACCTCCTGGCATTGGACTCCAGCTGCCTCCTGTTCATTGTTCTTGCGTTCTTTGTCTTATTCATCATTTTTAAGGTGAGTTGCTGACTAAGTATTTGGGGCCAGTTAGACTGTGACACTGCCCCTCTAAACTCCTGTTGCCTTTCTCCCTACAGTTCGCAGTAAGTGACTGTTCATTTTGAGACAGCAGTGGAGAGAGCTTTCGGGCAATGTCCTCCCTCTTGTTTCCAGAGAATGGTTAGATCCTTATTAAGGATCGTCATGTTTTTAGAAGTGGTTCATGATTTAGATTGAAAATGGTTAAAATTCCCAAGGTTCAGAAACAGAATTTCTTCTGCAGCACAATGGTTATCAGACCTGATATCCCAAATCTGTTTTGTGTTTTGTTTTTAAATCCTATATAACAAAGCGGTAATATGCAAATTAACCCTCACACCATCACAAGATGGCTGTACCCACAGTGGAGGCAGGGTTCCTGTAACAAGATAGCTGCACCCACAGCAGAGGCAGGGTTCCCATAACAAGCAATCAGCAGGAACCTGAGGCTGCATGGCATCAGGGCAGGGGACCTGAGGCGTCGGCTCCTGCCCACTGGGGCTTGCCTGGTGACCTCAGGTCACGCCCCCCACCCAGCAGAGCTTAACGGGGAATGTCAAGGTGTGTCCCCCGCCCTGATGCCGGGCTTGATGGGGGACCTCAGGCCGCACCCCCTGTCCTGGTGACAGGCAGGGCACCTTAGGCAATGCCCCTGCCTGGCACCAGGTTGGGGACCTAAGGCTGTGTCCCCCACTGGTGGGCCTTGATGGGGGCTGAGGTTATGCCCACTGCCTGGCAGGACTTGATGGGGGACCTGAGGCTGTGCTGCTTGCCCGGCAGGGCTTGATGGGGTTGGGGCCAGCCAGGTCTGGGTCTCATGTGATTTCAAGTCTGGGTCCCCTGGCACACCCCAGAGTCTGACAGGAGGAGCATTTTCATATACATGTTACTGATTTTCTTTCATCTCTGACACTTTTATTATGGAGAAAGGGCAAATAGCAATATTAAAATATTTCTTCTCATTCCCCTTTAATGTGCATGAATTTCACATTAAGTGAGAGCAAGTGGAGATAGGGCCTGGCCTGTGGGTGTCAGTTTCCTTCTCCGTGGAGAACAGTGAGGGACAGCCTTGGAAGTCCCCTTAGTTTTAGAACAGGGCGTCTGTTGAGTTCTAGCGTATGTAAATTTTATTTCTATTCCTTTAGGCTTACCTAATCAACTGTGTTTGGAACTGCTATAAATACATCAACAACAGAAACACACCAGAGATTGCGGTGTACCCTGCCTTCGAAGCACCTCCACAGGTGAATGACCTTCTAATATATTTTAACTTCACTAACCATTATCAATTATTTTCAAGAACCTGGGTCTTGACTTTCTCTTCAGTGCCATGACTGTGGTTTAGGGCACGAATAGCTTAAATCCACAAGACTGAGCATTTCCCACTTGGAATCCTGGGTGAGAGACAGCTGCACTGCCATTCTTATTCAGTTTGGCTGTGAGGTTTGATGCATACGTGCTTCCTCAGAGGATTGCAGTTTGCGGAGAGAGTGGGCAGGAAACAGCAGCGAGACCCATCCCGGCTTGTGGGCTCTGGAACTCTTGAGGGCGGAGGGACATCAGTTGTGTAGCTTTCACAAAGCACGCATACCATCCGAGGGAGGAGCTGACGTTCTGTGGGGAGATGACTGAATGGGCTCCACGAGTCTTTGGGGACGCTCACCTCGTGGGGTCCTCTAGTTGCTGCTCTCCTCTTCCCAGGTTTTCAACATGTCGAGTGTCCATGGCCCATGTAGGGCCAGCCTGTCACACTAGAATGTTGCTCTCCTCATAGATGTGCCCTTCACCCCAGAAGGAATAAGTACCCGATCCTTTGACTAGGTGGTGATGAAATTCCAGGGTGCAGCATTGGATTGGAGGCTTCCTTTAGCATGTTCACTGGGTCCTTGATCTAGACCCGAAACTACCGGAGGTGTCGCTGCTACTTGATCAGTCACGTGGGAAGGTGGGGAGAGCAGGGGCACATGCTTCCTGTCCGTGTTTGGTAGCCCCCAGGGTTAGTTCTGAAGCAAAATCCTGCCATTCCTTCAGTCCCTCCGTCCCTCCATCCTTCCATCCCTCCATCCCTCCATCCTTTCGTCCTCCATCCCTCCATCCTTCCGTCCCTCCATCCCTCCATCCTTCCGTCCTTCCATCCCTCCATCCTTCCATCCTTCGTCCTTCTATCCCTCCATCCCTCCGTCCTTCCGTCCCTCCATCCCTCCATCCTTCCATACCTCCATACCTCCATCTCTCCCTCCTCCCTTCATCCCTCTCTAGCAGTCGGGATCAGATGTCTCATCTGCATATATAGGTGCAGGTTACTAGTCATGTCTCCTCTCAGTGCCTGCTTAGCTAACAGTTTCTCCAGCTCTTCTCTGTGCGTGTGTGTCCCTTTTTAGGACATAAAATGGGCAAGCTGAATTATTCCAGGGGGGATTTGAAAGGAGAACTAAGTCTCATGCAACCTTTTCTCTCTCCAGTACGTTTTGCCAACCTACGAAATGGCAGTGAAGATGCCTGAGAAAGAGCCACCGCCTCCTTACATCCCCGCCTGAAGACATCCTGCCTTTGTCAATAAACCCTATTCCAGCTTTTTGTCGTGTTTATTTTACAGAATGCTGCATACAGGGCTCTGAACCTTGTTTGATAGAAACTACATTTTCCTTTGTGTAAGCATTTATTTTCAAACACTAACGAGCTTTTGGGACATCTATTAGCAGTCAGTTTGTTTTTTGTTTTGTTAAGTCTATTACATTTTAGTAGTTTTTGAAGACAATCTAGTTAAGCAGGAGCAAAGTGCCATTGTTTGCCTTTAACTGGGGGGTGGGGAGGGGTGCTCTCGACACATTTTCTTTTTTAACTTTGCACTTCCTTTATATAATAGTCTGCATTTTGGTTTATTTGCTGCCCTGGATACTTTCAGGAGGAATGAATAAAATATTCATGGTGAGTGAGTTAGGTATAAGATCTGAAGTTTTCAGCTGTGAAAACAGGAAAAAAATGTATGACGTTTTAACTTGACTGTGGAAATGACGGTTGCATGTTTCTAATTTGTATGTTTCCATTTTGTGATAAGATGCTTTAATAAATTTCTTAAAATTTACTGTTGTCATTTTTTAAGGAGTCTATTACCTTTTTTTTTTTTTTTTGGATAAAGCCTCATCTTTTTTATTATAATAAGCTCAGACTGCCATGGGTTTTGATATTTTGAGACAAATGCTAGATTTTTTTTATTATAAAGCATTTCTTTAATCCAGTGATCAAATATTATTTAACGTTATAGAGACTATCTATCATGTTAATTTAGGTCATAAGTTAACACAAATGGTTTGATAGAAAAATTATGCGGGTGGCAAGCTCTGCTCTTACGTTGAGATCATTTAGTTGGATAATGAGTTCATCAAAAGCAGTTCATGTTGAAAAGCACCATTTGACCTCCAGAGGGGAACCAACCAGAAAGCAGAAGCAAACTGCAGCTGAAGTTTTTTCCTGAAAGTACTCCACTTTGCATCTAGCTAAGAATGCAGCTGTGGTGACCTGCTCATCTAGCTCAGAGACATGTCTATTTTACATATTTTTTAAATGGAATTTGTTGGAGTGGCATTGGTGTGCAAAACCATACAGGTTTCAAGTATACAACTCAATAAAACAACTGTACACTGGCCTGTGCTCAGCATCCCAAGCAAACTCCATCTCCACGCCCCCAACCCCTTCGCCACTCTCACCTACATGCCCCCCACTCCCTTTTCCCTTCAGGCCATCACCAAACCAGGACTTGTTGGTTTATTGATAACCATTCTGACTGGTGTGGGGTGAAAGCTC
>JAAGEH010000041.1:64328991-64361226 GCA_011751065.1 Lasiurus cinereus
CCCCCCCCTCTTCCTCCTCCTCCCCCTCCTCCTTTTGGAGAGCGTTAACAATAAGATCTGTGATTTAAAATTAGTCATATGGCTAGTCTAAGGATGGAATGTCTAGCCAGGGCAGAAACAAATAGTCAAAACTGACTGGGAACTGAGGATAGAACCGGAAAGAAACCGGAGAGCCATGTCTTTCTGACACGGGAGACAGCACCTGAAACGTTTGCGTGTCTGTCCTCAGCTGACGGCCGTCCGCTCTCTTTGCACAGCGGCGGACCCGTGCCTGCTTGGCACCCACGGGTGCCAGCATGTGTGTGTCAGCGACGGGAACGGCCGGCACCACTGCGAGTGCAGCCAAGGCTATTCCTTGAACGCCGACGGGAAGACGTGCTCAGGTGAGGCTGTGTGCCCGGCTGGCTGCCCGGAGCTCGATTCGGGGACCGCTCTCCGGGTTTGCGCCTGGCCTGGCGCTTTCCTCCCGATTGACGTGTGGCTGGTGCCTTGTGGCTTGTCCAAAGGAAAATGAGAAGAAAAGCGTATTATGGTACAAAGTTCTTGGTCCTTTGAGGGTTGGGAATTTTCCGTGGCTTTTATTTAATCACAGGAGAAGCTCGCCTTTCCTCTCGGTGGCCACGGGTGCTCCTGGATCTAGCCCGAAACGGAGAGGTCCTCACCCCTGTGGAGTGGGAATATCACACTCAGGCAGTGCAGAGTGGGATCGAGGCCCACTGACGGCCTGGGAAGAAGGTTTTGAGGGGAAGAACACTTAGAGGTCATTTAATTCAGCTTACAGTGGTACCTCGAGATACGAGTTTAATTCGTTCTATAACCTTGAGGCGTGGGAAACTATGAGACACTCGAGTCGCGGTAAACTGGTGGGTCGTGTGCAGCCGGCCGATCCGCGCGATGACTCGTATCTCAAATGTTGCTCGTATTTCAAAGCAAAAACCGCTCGCTCGACGGCTCGCATCTCAAAACCTCGCATGTTAGGCCACTTGTATCTCGAGGTACCACTGTACTTATTTTCTTTTTAAAAATATATTTTATTGATTTTTTTTTTACAGAGAGGAAGGAAGTAGGATAGAGAGTTAGAAACATCGATGAGAGAGAGACTTCAATCAGCCGCCTCCTGCACACCTCCTACTGGGGATGTGCCCGCAACCAAGGTACATGCCCTTGACCGGAATTGAACCTGGGACCTTTCAGTCCGAAGGCCGACGCTCTATCCACTGAGCCAAACCGGTTTCGGCTCAACTTACTCATTTTAAAGATAATGTAGTAAGATGCGAAGTAAGACTTATCATGCATGGGGTCTGTGAGCCAAGAGCCGAGACCAGGAAGTCTGTTCCAGCTTCCAGCCCCAAAGCCTGCCTGTCGTGCCATGCTGCCCGCAGTTGTGTGTGTGTGTGTGTGTCTGTATATGCATATGCATGTGCATGTGCATGTGTGTGCACCTGTGCATGGTCTGTAATTATTGATTCACGCTTCCACGCGTTCACATGTGTCCTGCTCATTTCTGACAGCCATCGACAAGTGTGCCCTGAACACTCACGGGTGTGAGCACATCTGCGTGAACGACAGAGCTGGCTCTTACCACTGTGCGTGCCACGAAGGTTACACTCTGAAGGAGGACGGGAAGGCGTGTGCAGGTGAGCGGGAAGGAGGCGCCCCTGCTGCCGCCTCTGCCTGCCTGGCGCTGGGAGCGGTGCTGGAGGGCGGTCCCACCCCGGGCAGCCGCACTGCTGGGTCACCTCACCTGTTTGCCTCTCTGGCCACCCTGGCTTTCCCCACTTCCAGGGCTTGTTAGAAAGCTCAGGAAAGGCCGAAGCCGGTTTGGCTCAATGCATAGACCATCGGCCTGCAGACTGAAGGGTCCGAAGTTCAATTCCTGTCAAGGGCACGTATCTTGGTTTCGGGCATGTACCTTGGTTGCAGGCACATCCCCAGTAGGGGGCATGCAGGAAGCGGCTGATCAATGTCTCTCTCTCATCGATGTTTCTAAGTCTCTATCCCTCTCCTTTCCTCCTGTAAAAAATCAATAAAATAGATATTTAAAAAGAAGAAAAAGAGAAGAAAACTCAGAAAAGGCCGTGTGCATGTATCAGGGCCCACCTGTGCAAGAGGGCTGTTCATTCCTGCTCTGTGCCAGCCCTCACAGTCCTTTCCAAACGCTGAAGACAGTCGGTTGAAATCAAATGCCACCCCCAGGATATTGATGACTCGCAGAGGGGAAACAGTAACGCCAGAGGGGGGAGCTGGCAGACGCCGGTTTCGCCAAGGGAGCTAAGTTAACATCAACAACAGGGACGTAGCGTGGCGTCCTGCGTCTCTGGACACATGTACTGAGGGCACAGGAGCGCTTCTGTAGTATTCTTTCTTTCCTTTTTAAAAAAATATATTTTATTGATTTTTTACAGAGAGGAAGGGAGAGAGATAGAGAGCCAGAAACATCGGTGAGAGAGAAACATGATCAACTGCCTCTTGCACGCCCCCCACTGGGGATGTGCCCGCAACTAAGATACATGCCCTTGACTGGAATCGAACCCAGGACCTTCAGTCCGCAGGCCGACGCTCTATCCACTGAACCAAACCGGTTTCGGTGCTTCTGTGGTATTCTTGCTAAAATATCAGAATCACGAGGAAACAGCAGGCAAACCCAGACTGAGAGATACCCTGCAAAGCGTCAGAGTCATGAAGGACAATGAAAGGCAGGAAATAATACACACTGGGGGAGACCAGAGACGTGACAACATATGCAGTGTGGGGTCCTGGGCCAGACAAGGGACATGGGTGGGATAATTGGCAAAATGTGCATCCTTAGATGAGTAATGGACTCACCTGTATTCTAGTTAGTAGTACTGTCTTAGTGTTAAGTTCCTGGTTTTGATCATCGCACTATGATCATTTAATCTGTTAACTTCTGAAAAAACTGGATGAAGAACAGGACCTCTCTCTGCTATTTTTGCAACTTTTTTCATATCCCTGAAATTATTTCACAGTGAAAAGTTTAAAAAGAAAAAGTAAAAAAAAATCTCACGTCACATGTGTCCTGCTCATTCCTGACAGCCATCGACAAGTGTGCCCTGAACACCCACGGGTGTGAGCACATCTGCGTGAACGACAGAGCTGGCTCTTACCGCTGTGTGTGCCACGAAGGCTACACCCTGAAGGAGGACGGGAAGGCGTGTGCAGGTGAGCGGGAAGGAGGCGCCCCTGCTGCCGCCTCTGCCTGCCTGGCGCTGGGAGCGGTGCTGGAGGGCGGTCCCACCCCGGGCAGCCGCACTGCTGGGTCACCTCACCTGTTTGTCTCTCTGGCCACGCTGGGATAAGTGCGCTGAGTGCATTTTAATAAAAATATATTTTATTGATTTTTTTACAGAGAGGAAGGGAGAGGGATAGAGAGTTAGAAACATTGATGATAGAGAGACACCAATCAGCTGCCTCCTGCACGCCTTGGACTGGGAGGTGCCTACAACCCAAGTACATGCCCTTGACCGCAGGCAGATGATGCTCTAGCTACTGAGCCAAACAGGTTTCGGCTCATTGACTGCCTTTGGATCTTGAGTTCTGAGGCTGTTCTGAGTCAGCAGGTCTCCTGTGGACTCAGTTTCCCCAGTACGGGCAAGGGTTGGACTGCACTTTCTTCAAACTCTGTGTCTTTCTGAATCCAGTATAAGGAGCTACCCAACTGTAGGTATTGCTCTGATTCAGTAAAAGTACAAATAAACCTAGAAGGAATGCTTAGAGAGCATTTTATGATATATTTGGATTTTATTTATTTATTTATTTTTATTTTTATAAAATATATCTTATTGATTTTTTACAGAGAGGAAGGGAGAGGGATAGAGAGTTAGAAACATCGATGAGAGAGAGAGACATCGATCAGCCGCCTCCTGCACACCCCCTACTGGGGATGTGCCCGCAACCAAGATACATGCCCTTGACCAGAACTGAACCTGGGACCCTTCAGTCCGCAAGCTGACGCTCTATCCACTGAGCCAAACCGGTGTTGGCTGTTTGGATTTTAAAAACTCAATACAGATGGTTCTGAAAGGAGGCAGCAAAGGAGAAGAATGAACGAGGACTGTGTGTGTCGGATTTTGTTGGGCTCAGCTGGCTTCCAGTAAGAGCAAACGGAATGGATGCCTTTGAAAGGGGTTCGCCTCTGACATGTTCTAGCTGCACACGAGATTGCTGTCTATACGTGATGTATTGCATTTTTTTAATATTGCTGAATTTCTTCTCTCCTGGGCTTTGGTCTGGCAGCTCAAGATCAATGCGCTCTGGGGACACATGGCTGCCAGCACCTTTGCGTGAACGACAGAGCGGGGTCCCATCGCTGTGAATGCTACGAGGGCTACACCCTGAACCGAGATAACAGAACCTGCTCAGGTGAGGCACGCGCCACGGACACTCTCACGCGTGGCTCCTTCCTGTTGCGGGGACACCAACTTGCAATTCCCCCGGGAGAGAGAGGCTTCTAGGCCCCTTCAAGAGCCTTAAGGCTTCCCACATTCTCCTGTGCTCCCAGCCTGAGAGGACAGTGAGCTCAGCGGAATCAGCCAAACGTGGGTGACTTCAGCAAGTTCCTGGGGAAGTGGGTGGGGGCGTGGCGGGGTAGGAGGCCAGCTCCGTGAATGGGGGGTCCTTGTTCCAGGAAAATTCTGTAGCTCTGGACACTGGGGGCCTGTGCAGCAAATGGGAAGCCCGAGAGGAAGCCCGTCGGACAGGAATTATTCGGTGCGATAGGCCGCACTGATCTCTTTCCAGTTAAAACTTGGCTTTGAACTTGTTCGGTGGCGTTCATCTTAAAGCCGGGCGGCGTCCGTAAAGGACGCTTTGTCAGGGGCTGAATCAGACCCACACAGGTCTTCCAGGAAGCTGGCGGCAGTTCGCTCCCTGACAGTTTCTAGGTGATCAATCTTCGAAGCCTCTGAGACTTGGCCCAGGCCCGAACGCGAGTCCTCATTAACTTGATTTAAACGCCCTGGCAGGACACGGTGGCGTTTATAATGTCAAAAACACGCCTCGGAGGAACGCCTCGCTCTCCAGGTGCTGTTTAGTCCTGACATACATATTTTTTTTAGGTTTGATGTATAGTTTCCTCTCCCTTGAGGAGATATATTAGGTGACCTTTACAAGAGGGAGGAAGGGAAATGGCTCTCACCAATTTCCTTTGTAAAAAAAGTGGGATCGCCCAGACCGGTTTGGCTCAGTGGATAGAGCATCAGCCTGCGGACTGAAAGGTCCCAGGTTCGATTCCGGTCAAGGGCATGTACCTTGGTTGTCGTCATCATCACCATCATCATCATCATCATCATCGTGTGTGTGTGTGTGTGTGTGTGTGTGTGTGTGCAGGTCAGTGCTTTCTGTCCCACTTTGTGAGTTGTGAAGGGCAGGCCCTCCATCATTCGAGTCCTTTTGGTTCAGCATCCAATTTAGCTCCACGTGTAGGTGGGTCCCTAATAATAATTTTTTTTTGGGGGAGGTGAAGAAGTTCCATGTATGGGTGGAGGTGTTGGAGGCGCTGAGGGTCATCAGTCAAGTTCTGAAGGAGAGTTCTGGAACATAATCGAGACTCAGTGCAGCCCCAGTGCTGCGGGTAGGAACACCGAGCAGCACCCCCAGACATGGGCGAGAAAGAAGAAGGAAGGGTGTCTGCAACAAGAGGCAGGCCCAGGGCACGTGAGCTTGGAGACAGGAAAGCAGGCTTTCTTCCTGTGGAACAGGGGCGACTTGGGACCACCCTGAAGCTTTTTCTGCCGGAGTCTGGGCTTCGTTCCCCGCTGTAATCTGTGACTGTTTCCCTTCCCCACCCGTCCCGGTCAGTTCGCGACCAGTGTGCCCTGGGCTCTCACGGCTGCCAGCACCTGTGTGTGAGGGATGGGGCCGCGTCCTACCACTGCGATTGCCATCCTGGCTTCACCCTGAATGAAGACCAGAAGACGTGTTCAGGTAAAGACTGGCCCTTTAACCCTGTCCCACTGGGTAGGACAGCCTAGGGGCAAGGTCTTCTCTCTTCAAGTCTGAGGCGCATTCTTCCTGTTGGATTTCTTCAGGGGTTCCCACTTGGCGTCAGAATGAAATAATTCTACTCCTCCCAGGATCTGGTTCTATCCTCATTCTCTCTCTCCCCCCTCTCTCTCTCTCTCTATCTCTCTCTCTCCTCTCTTTTCTCTTCTCCCCTCCCCTCTCCTCTCCTCGCCAATTAAAAAGCAAAATCAGCCGAAAACAGTTTGGCTCCGTGGATAGAGTGTCGACCTGTGACTGAAAGGTCCCAGGTTCGATTCCGGTCAACGGCATGTACCTTGGTTGCAGGCACATCCCCAGTAGGGGGCGTGCAGGAGGCAGCTGATCCATGTTTCTCTCTCATCCATGTTTCTAACTCTCTATCCCTCTCCCTTCCTCTCTGTAAAAAAATTGATAAAATATATTTTAAAAAAAAGCAAAATCACTCTTGGGCATTTTTTTTTTTACTCCTAGAAAATGGGATTCTGAGATGATTTATAATTGTTTTTAGGCTCCGCCTCATTTGCCCAGTCACTCACTGAGCTACTTGCTCAGCAGCCATTCATGGAAGTGCTGTTACATGTCAGCGACTGTTAGGTCCTGCGGAAGGAACTGGAGAGGAACCAGTGTTTTGTAGTGAGCAGTGTACAGATCTTGCACTTCTTTTTGTTAAATTGATTCCTAAATCTCGTATGCTTTTTGCTGCTATTGTGAACGAGCCCATCTCTCAACTTCCAATTGTGCTACCTCGCCGTTGTCGGGTCTTCTGTGGGATCTGTTCATTAGCACATCCCCCTGAGCCCCTGCTCTCACAGAGCTTCTAGTCTCCCAGGCAACGCACACTGAAAAAATTGGTACCCGAAGTACTGTACCAGTTTTATACTCTGTACCGGGATGATGGGTGGGCTTGCACCACATCCAGAAGCTACATTCTGGCTTACTGATTGATTGAATCCCATGGGGTTTGAGATGGCCCTTCCTAAGAGGTTCAGTAGGGCTTGGGCAGGAAGGTGGATTATATTGAATCACGCGTGTTTTTGTCCCCCAGCCCTCTATCCTATCTCTGTAGAATGTGGGGGAAACAGAGGAGCAAAGGCCAACAGCCTGTCTTACTCCACTGAAAGGCTCCACTTCAGACCTGGGAGGCCGCTCTTATTTCTCTCAGGCAATTTTAGTTTTATTTACTTACTTACTTATTTAATATCTTTTATTGATTTTTTACAGAGAAGAAGGGAGAGGGATAGAGTTAGAAATATCGATGAGAGCGAGACATCGATCAGCTGCCTCTTGCTCGCCCCCTAATGGGGATGTGCCTGCAACCAAGGTACATGCCCTTGACCGGAATCGAACCTGGGACCTTTCAGTCGGCAAGCTGACACTCTATCCACTGAGCCACACCGGTTTCGGCTCTCTCAGGCACTTTCAGAGGCTGTGAGATTGAGTAGGAATAGCTGCCTCACTGAATTACAGACAGGAACAGGAGTTAGAATTATCCTTCTCCCAGGTTCTTTGGTTAAATGTCAATGCAACTTTCATTCTAAAGTATATATGTGGGTGAGGGGGTGCATGCTAGAAGGGACCAATGGGGGAAAATGGGGATCTATGGAATACTTTCAACAAGAAAGATTTAAAAAAAATCCAAAACCTGAAGTATTTATGGGTAAGAACTAGGAACTCTCATTTTAAATAATTCAATAGAATAATAGCCCATATAGGAAATCAGGAATTATCTAGTTTTAAACCTCGAAGTACTTTGGCTGCCCAAATAGAGGTTTTCCTCATGTTCATTTTTTAATGAGGACACGGTATCACAAGATGAGTTGTCTTATCTCTGTGTTCTTGGCTTCTGGCGACGCTATCTTTTTTTTTTTTTAAATATATTTTATTGATTTTTCACGGAGAGGAAAGGAGAGGAATAGAAAGTCAGAAACATCAATGAGAGAGAGACATCTATCAGCCGCCTCCTGCACACCCCGCACTGGAGATGTGCCCGCAAGCAAGGTACATGCCCTTGACCGGAATCGAACCCGGGACCTTTCAGTTTGCAGGCTGACACTATCCACTGAGCCAAACCGGTCTTGGCTACACTGTCTTTTTAAAAATTGACTTGATGTCCTGGGAAATTTCAGGCAGTCACAGGAGCATAGAGACAATAGAATGAGCTCACATATAACCATCACCCAGCATTCCCTAATTCAGTTTCTTCGGTGACACTAACGTTCCAAAGTATTTGGTTCTCTCTGTGTGTGCGCTCTTATACCCTTTACCTTCCAGAAAATGCGTTTAGGTGGGCCCTAAACATGGAACTGTGGAGTCACGGGTTTCCAGACTTGCCGTGATTTCTAATTAACCACGACATGTCGTGTCCTGTTGTTGTCTTCAGCCATCCAAGAAGTGGGAAGACTCATCTCCATGAAAGATGCGTGTGGATGCGAAGCCACCCTGACGTTCCAGAATAAGGTCGTCTCGTATCTACAGAGACTGAACACCAAGCATATCCTTTTGGGAGGTTTTCTGCCTAAAGCCTATCCCTCCCGGCACTACACTGAGCCAAACATGTTAGGCTATTTCACGGGATAAGGGCCCTCTCTATCCATTAAGATTTTTTTTTATTGTTGTTGTTTTTTAATATATTTTATTGATTTTTTACAGAGAGGAAGGGAGAGGGATAGAGAGCTAGAAACATCGATGAGAGAGAGAGACATCGATCAGCTGCCTCCTGCACACTCCCCACTGGGGATGTGCCTGCAACCAAGGCACATGCCTCCGACCGGAATCGAACCTGGGACCCTCCAGTCCGCAGGCCGACGCTCTATCCACTGAGCCAAACGGGTTCTGGCTATTTACTGAGTTTTAAGATGAGCAATAGTAGTACTGTACAGCGTTTATTTTGTAAATGGAGAGTTTTCTTTCAGACGTTTTAGGAGACTGTTTCAGCCATTTAATGTGGACCTGTGAAAGCTACCTATTTCTCTCCCGCGTGTTTTCGCATAGTGGCCTCTGCTCCTAATGGAACTCTTCTTCACGGTCCAGCTGTGATGCTGCGACGCCCGTATGTGGCTTCTTGGTTAGGAATCTGTCTGTTCATAGAGTGATCAGCTGATCATGGGGTGTGATCGCCCACACAACACGCAGCTGTTAACACTGGCTAGCCCAGCCGGCAAAAAGCAGATTTGAAATGTCACATGTTACCTTGTCAGAAACGTTCAAGATCAGCTCTTAAGTTGAAGTTGTGATTCAGGGAAATTGATTGTTTAGCGCGGCTCAACCTAGCAACACTGTTCCTAGGGATCATAGAGGAGTGGCATATAGATTGTGATGGGGATCCCCGAGGAGGAGGCAGAGACTTCCCCGGGGTACGGTGGGACGTGTGTGGGGGAGCAGAGGGGTGGCAGACTGAACGTTTCAAAGGGTCAGTTTTCAAATCCTTCACTTCCTTCAGTTCATCTGCCTAAGATGCTACTTGGGGCCAGCTGTCATCTCACCTCAGTATCCCTATTCTCCTAGCCTTACACAGACCTCTCCCATAGCCTGACTCTTACTCCCCCGTTTCCCCGAAAATAAGACAGTGTCTTCTATTAATTTTTGCTCCCAAAGATGCGCTAGGTCTTATTTTCAGGGGGTGTCTTATTTTTCCATGAAGAAGAAGACAGTACACATTGATTGTTGAACAAAAAAAAGGAAATGTATGACCTGTCTACGGGACGGTAGTCATTGTCATCACAAACCAGCTCACGGATGGGCCGCAGCGCAGCTGGGGCTGTTCAGGCAGGGCGAGGTCTCTTTAAATCGGGAGTCAGACACCTGACGGTAGCTTCGGGGGCCTTCTATTCCGGGGAGGCCTTATGTTCGGGGGAGGCCTTATGATCGGGGAGGTCTTATTGTGGGGGGATGCCTTATATGACAGCGAGAGGCCAAACTGGGAGTAGGTCTTATTTTCGGGGGATGTCTTACTTTCGGGGAAACAGGGTAAGGTGCATTTCTTCAAACAAGGGGACAGTGCAACAGATTTTTAAACCCAGGCTTCATAAACACGATTCTCCCCACCCCAAACCGTACTATGAAGAGATACCTTCCCAATTAAATTTTACCTTTTATTTGTAATGATTTTAGGTCACGATTTGTAACTTCTTTGTTGTTTGCATCCATTATGTGCTCATAATAGTTGCATTGATAATTCAATCCTGATGACTTTAAAAAAATTGCATCCTTATGCTCAAAGAAATTTAACTGAAAGGTAATTTCAATGTGAATGTGTGTGCTTGTTTGTGTAAGTTTACTTCAGAGAAGTGTAATAGAGAGATCAGCAAAAGATTTCTGAGATTCAAAGTAGAATAAAATTCTGTGAAGAAAGTAGAAAGGAAATACAAATTCTTTTGTTTTTAAGTATTTTATTTTAGAAGAATACTAGGGATCAATCTAGTATGCTTTTAATGTAACATGGGATACGTTTGACAGATTGATTTAAACTTTATTTTAGAAAGTCAGTATTTATAACAGCAGAAATTATACTAGTGTATTTTATAACTAAAACTTATGAAATTTTCATGTAACTTAAATATGCACAAGACACCACTTATTTGTGGAATTATTTTAAGGGGGATATGAGCAAAAATATTCGAAGACTACTGCTTTATATCATGCTTCCTAAAAAAAGAACTTCCGAGTTTTAGATTACATTAGAGTTGAGCAAACATTTTTACTCTTTTTCTTTATTTACAATGGGATGTAACTATTTTCTTTTGTGTTGAAGGGCTTGGAAGTGTGTGTATGTTTTCTAACGTCTAAAAATAAATGGTGTTGGCCTTAACAACTAACCACTTGATAACATTTTGGAGAAGTTACAAGCAAATGAATATGGACAAATACATCATTAAGCTGCTCAAAATTTTCACCCGGGCCAGTGTGGCTCAGCTGCTTGAGCATCATCCAAAGCACCAAAAGGTCGCCGATTTGATTCCAGTCAGGGTACATGCCCAGGTTTTGGAGTCTCCACTTGGGGGTAGCCGATCGATGTTTCCATCTCACATCGATGTTTGTTCCTCTCCCTTCCTCTCTCTCTCAAATCAATATAAATGATCTTTAAAATTGCTCAAAAGTTTCATCTGGAAATATGGAGAACTTGCTGCATTTAATACTTCTGTATGTTCCAATGGTGCTAATTATCTGCCATTAAAAATGCTTGAATTAGTGGATACGTAGTTTGAGAATCTTCTGGAGAATCAGTATTATTTTTTCTGAGGAAACCAATGTCCAGATCCTTAATTTAATGCAAACTTTAGTGTCTTTCAGTTCTGACTGGGAAATGAGCTGTAGGAAATAGAATGAAAAGTTTAATATTTCTTTCTTTACTAATTGAGCCATTTCATTTTTTTTTAGTTCCTAAGTTCTCATGCTATTCTCAAAAACAAGTATGTTATTTCTATAATTATATTCATATTATATATTCATCACAGATATTTTTAAGTGTATAATATATAAGGAATAAAAATCACCTGTACAAAACTACTAACAAGTTTGCTATTTTTTCCCCCAGTGTTCTTCCTTTATAAATGTACATTTTAAAATTCTGTTTTTTTTTTAATATTGAATTTATCGGGGTAACATTGGTTAATGCACTTATAGAAGTTTCAAGTGTACACTTTTACAATATATTATCTGAATATTGTGTGTGCACCACCCAGTGTCAAGTCTCCTTTCGTCATCATTTACCCCCGCTTTACCCTCTTCTACCTGCCCCTACCTCCCTTTCCCTCTGGTAATCGCCATATTGTTGTCTGTCTATGAGGTTTTTTTTTTCTTAATCCCTTCACATATTTCACCCAACTCCCATCCCTTCTGACAGCTGTCAGTCTGTCCTTTGTGTTTTGTAAGGCTGTTTTGTCAATTAGATTCCACCTATAAGTGAAATCATATGGTATTTGTCTTTATCTGACTGGCTTATTTCACTTAGCACAATACTCTCTAGATCCATCCATGCTGTGGCAAGAGGTAAGATTTCCTTTTTTTTTTTTTATAGTTGAGTAAGTATCCCATTGTGTAAATGTACCATAGTTTTTTTTTTTTTAAATCTATTCTGATGGGCACTTGGGGTGCTTCTAAATCCTGGCTATTGTAAATAGCACGGCAATTCCCTATAGAAACAGTCAAAACTCAGAAACAGTAAAAAAAATCTAAAATACAAACTTTAAAAGGAATTCATGAAAAATAAACATGTCAAGGCAGTATATATTTTATGAAACATATGTTGTTATTTCTCAACATTTTTGGAAGGACATGACATAGAGCACTATTATTTACCAAATGTATTTGAGCACAGGATCAGTACTATATTAATAGTAGAGGCCCGGTGCACAAAATTCATTCATAGATAGGGTCCCTAGGCCTGGCTGGTGATGAAGGCCAATCAGGGCCTTCCGGCTACTAGTCAGAGCTTTCCTTCATTCTGCACCGCCCCCTGGTGGTCAGCTCATGTCATAGTGAGCGATTGAACTCTTGGTCTCCCGGTTGAACTCCCAAGGGGACACTTTGCATATTAGCCTTTTATATATATAGATATCACAGAGCAATGTTGCTATAGAAGGAGTAAATGAGAGATCATGTTCAAGAACTAAGGAAAAGCAATTAGATGTGATTTTTCAAGAGTGTGACCATTAGTAACTAGCTTCAATTAATCATGTCTTAAATCCTCCTGGCTTAGGTAATACTCATTTGATTCATGAGTCCAGTATAGGGAGCCCCATGAGAAGGTGCCAACATGTCTTAGGAATTTACAATTTGGTGCTGAAAAAATGGATACCGATACATTTGAAAACAAATACATGTTTTATCTGAATGGGGCGGGGGTTAGGTTTGGAAAGCATTTCTCAGGAAGACCTGGTCAACGCCTTTGACCAAGAAGGTGGGAACATCATAGGATCTATAAAACGGCCTCAGAAGCAGAGAGGAATGGTGGGGTGCAGAAAGCATACTGGCCTGCTTAGAATAGGGTACCACAGGAAAGTCATTTTAGGAGGGAGATCTGATGTTAGCCAGAGTTTAGATTTGATAGAAAGGCAGCAGGGCAATTGTCAATTCTTTTTTTTTTTAAATATATTTTTATTGATTTCAGCGAGGAAGGGAGAGGGAGAGAGAGATAGAAACATGAATGATGAGAGAGAACCATTGATTGGCTGCCTCCTGCCTGCCCGCAACCCCCGGCATCGAACCTGGACTTGAACCAGGAATCAAACAGTGACCTCCTGGTTCATAGGTCGATGCTCAACCACTGAGCCACCCAAGCCGGGACCATTGTCAATTCTTGAGTGCACTGGATGAGGAGACTCGGGTGAAGGACTGACCATTATTTGCCTGAGATGGGAAACGACTCTAGGTGGCGAAATTGGCTCCTGTAGCATACTGTACATGCTGGCTTATACAAATCAACACACCAATGGCCGCAGAACATGGTAACAGGGAAAACCAGAGGGGGGGGGGGGAAATGTGGAGGCAATAATTTCATGCCGAAACCGGTGTGGCTCAGTGGATAGAGCGTTGGCCTGCGGACTCAAGGATCCCAGGTTCGATTCCGGTCAAGGGCATGGACCTTGGTTTCAGGCACATCCCCAGTAAGGGGTGTGCAGGAGGCAGCTGATCGATGTCTCTCTCTCATCGATGTTTCTAACTCCCTCTCCCTTCCTCTCTAAAAAAAATCAATAAAATACATTAAAAAAATAATTTCCTGAGCGTGTTGGCCCTCTGGCCCAAATCGTGCCGCTTTGTAACCTCCCGGGGATTCAGAGAGCACAAAGGAGAAGGGAAGAGAGAAACAAGGTAGAAAGAAGAGAGTGCTGAACAGGGAGAAAATGCCACAGGCCTCGATTGTTTGAAAAGGGAGGGCTGTGCCCAAAGCCCACACCTAGTGCTCTAAGGACCCTGGGGCTGCAGGCGCAGCTTCAGTAAGTTGTTAAAAAGCTCTGAATTAGCCGAGGCCGGTGTGGCTCAGTGGATAGAGCGTCGGCCTGCAGACTGAAAGGTCCCGGGTTCGATTCCGGTCGGGGGCATGTGCCTTGCTTGCGGGCACATTTCTCCACTGTGGGGCGTGCAGGAGGAGGCTGATCAATGCCTCTCTCTCATGGATGCTGTGAAAAATAAATTAAATATATTTTTTTGAAAAAGTCCTGAATCAGCAGAATGAATGCAAACTCCACCCCCCCCCTCCAAATCGCTCCAGGGAGATTCTCTAATCCCCAAAGGGCCAAGGGAAGGTTTGCAAACTTGGAAAACGTGTGATTGCAATTTCCTTTTTCTTTTTTTTAAATATATATTTTATTGATTTTTTACAGAGAGGAAGGGAGAGAAATAGAGACATCCATCAGCCGCCTCCTGCACGCCCCCCACTGGGGATGCACCCGCCACCAAGGTCCCTGCCCTGGACGGGAATCGAACCCGGGACCCTTCAGCCCGCAGGCCGGCGCTCTATCCCCTGGGCCACACCGGCTGCGGCTGCGATCCCCGGACAGCGCCTCCTACCGGCGCCGCGCCGTCCGCGCAGGCGCACCACGCCCGCCGTCCGCGCAGGCGCACCACACCCGCCGGGGCGGCGCGCGCCCGACGCCGGAAGTGTCCCGCGGCGCCCCGGATGCGGCCGGTTGCCGGGGCGACGGGAGCTTCCCGGAGCCGCTGGTCCAGGCCTTTTAGCGGCTCCGGAGAGAGTGCCCGGCGGCGGGGCGCGTCCCCGCGGGCCCCCAGGAGGATGTTCTTCTATCTGAGCAAGAGGGTGAGTTTCCCGGGGCGCCCTCGCCCCTCCGGGGGCGCCCTCTGCCCGGGCCGCGGCGGCTTCTCCATCTCCTGGTCCCGCCCCGGCCCCCCTGCAGCCGCTCCCCGAGGAGGACGCGCTGCCTCCCCGGCCGCCTCCCCCCCCCAGGCTGGGGGGTTCCCTGGCGAGGCCCGCCCTGATGGAGGGGGTGCGGATGTGAAAAAGACAGACAAGAGAGCTGTGTCTAGACTTTGCATTCTCGTTTATTAAACTGAGGGGCTGGGGAGGTCTGGGGCTGCAGTCTGCAGCCCCGAGTGTGTGTCCAGCACAGCATTCCAGCACCCCAGCAGAGGAGGGGGTGACACAGGTCAGGTGTTTGCAGACACAGTCACTGGCCTTCTGAGGAGTCCAGACCTCGCAAGACCTTGCGCACAGGCATCACCGTTTTTCCAGCCAAGCTGTTCAGTGATGTCTACACTCTGCATTCACCTCTCTGTGTGTTAAACTGCAGGGTGAGAGAGCAGAGAGCTAGAATCTGCATTCAGAATTCTTGTTTATTAACCTGCAGGGTGAGAGAGCAGAGAGCTGTGCCTAGAATCTGCATTCAGAATTCTGTTTATTAACCTGCAGGGTGAGAGAGCAGAGAGCTGTGCCTAGACTTTGCATTCAGAATTCTGTTTATTAAACTGCAGGGTGAGAGAACAGAGAGCTGAGTCTAGAATCTGCATTCAGAATTCTCGTTTATTAAACTGCAGGGTGAGAGAGCAGAGAGCTGAGTCTAGAATCTGCATTCCGAATTCTGTGTATTAAACTGCAGGGTGAGAGAGCAGAGAGCTGTGTCTACACTTTGCATTCAGAATTCTGTTTATTAAACTGCAGGGTGAGAGAGCAGAGAGCTGTGTCTAGAATCTGCATTCAGAATTCTCGTTTATTAACCTGAAGGGTGAGAGAGCAGAGAGCTGTGTCTACACTTTGCATTCAGAATTCTCGTTTATTAAACGGAAGGGTGAGAGAGCAGAGAGCTAGGCCCAGAGCCTGCTTTCAGGTCTCTGGTACCCCCGGATGCCCGGGGCAGCTCCCCACACGTCAGCAGGTGCTTCCCTCTCGGCCCTTCTCCGCCGGTGCCTGACCCAGGTGCCTTACATTCTTTGCGGGGGGGGGGGCATCATGGGCCTTCGGAGAAGAGAGACAGAATGAACCGAGGGGCCCTCCGTGTGTGTGTGGAAGGGGATGTGGACGGATGGATGCATTTGTCTGCCCGCGCCCTTGGAAAGAGCCAGCAGGCGGCTCTCGCGTTGGGCGCCCTGGTACCAGGGTGGGCACTTCTTGCTCTCTCTCCCCCAACGGGTAGCGCCCAGCACCACAGCCATTTTCTTGGGGGGATCTTTCTGCAGCGTTTCGCCTTCTGGCAGAGACACTTTCCCCCTCCCGCGTAGAAAAGCTGTGCGGGGCGCTGATTTTGCTTTTCAGATCGCCATCCCCAATAATGTGAAGCTCAAGTGCATCTCTTGGAACAAGGACCAAGGCTTCATCGCGTGCGGGGGCGAAGACGGGTTGCTGAAGGTCCTGAAGTTAGAGACCCAGACGGGTAAGGTCAATGAACGCCAGCCCACGTGTTGGGACCGCATGGGAAATGGGCTTGAGATTTGCCCCAGTTTTTGTCAGTATGTAACTTTAATTATTTGAAAAGGGGAGGAACCAAACCCCCAACATTTCATGGTGATTTTTTTTTTTCTAGAGGATTTTTGCAGTAAAGTTCATAGAATATTGAAAGGAAAGGTCCGAAGGCTTTCGCTGAAGTTATTGATGGAAAGTGCAAAAAGAATTTGGCCTCTTGATATATTATATATATATATTTAAAAAAATATATATTTTATTGATTTCTTACAGAGAGGAAGGGAGAGGGATAGAGAGTTAGAAACATCGATGAGAGAGAGACATCGATCAGCTGCCTCCTGCACGCCTCCTACTGGGGATGTGCTTACAACTAAGGTACATGCCCTTGACCGCAATCGAACCCAGGACCTTTCAGTCCCCAGGCAGACGCTCTATCCACTGAGCCAAAACAGTTTCAGCTGGCCTCTTGGTATTAAGTAATTTAACCTCTCAATTTTTTGGTTTCCTTACAAGAAAATTTCTTTCTGCTATGTTTCTCAAACACACATACATATATGTATGTATATTACATATACTTTTAAAATCTTACTTAACATATGCAGGAAGTTTTAGTTGGATTGAGAATACGTTCATGGCCCTGGCCAGGGAGCTCCGTTGGTTAGAGCGTTGTGGGGATACACCAAGATTGAGGGTTCAATTCCCTACCAGGCCACATACAAGAAACAACCAATGAATGCATAGATAGGTGGGACAACAAATCAATGTTTCTCTTTCTTTCTCTCTCTCTCTCAAATCAATAAACATATCCTCAGGTGAGGATTGAAAAAAAAAAGTGTATTCTTGTCTTGTCCGAGACAGCAACTGGATAATTAGAAGTAGTGGTTTTGAAGGAACTCATGTTTTTTTTTTCCCCCCGACATTGCTTTCAGAGTAAAGAGTGTTTTTAAATAATATTTTAAGACATATGTTATGTGAAAGTAGAAATTTTTTAGCATCAACTTTTGTAATTTCCACTGTTACAGATTTTAAAGATTTTCATAGATTTGTATTTTTAAATGAAAGTTTAAACCTTCGGATTTTCTAAGTGAAGGTTAACTTACTGAAAGGATGTATTTTACAATTGTATGTATTATCTAGAGTATGACTGGTAATCAAGAATAACAAAATAAGCAAGCAGCCTTTAAAGGCTTCTATTGCGCTTTGGTTAAAATCTACAATTCTTGTCATTTCCTACAAAGACGTCATAATTTCTCCTGTGTTTATCACGCTTGCCTCATCTTGGGTCATTCTTCCTGTTCAACTAGGACTTCGTCCAGTTTGTCAAAGGCTCTCCCCCTGAACCCCCAAGCCTTCGCATTGGCTGTTTCCTAGCATGCAATGCTGCTCCTTGTCCCTATCTCGCTTGGCTATCCCCAGTTTATCCCTCAGTCCCAACTTCAATATCCTTTGTTCAGAGAGTCTTCACATGTAGACATTTATGTTGATATATTTATGTGTGAGTATTTAATATCTCTCCCCTCAGTAGGGCTATAAATTCTCTGAGGAGAGAGGCCTTTGTTATTTTGTTCATCATTTTATTTTATTGCTTGAAGTATTACATATAGTAGTACATAGATCTCCCTTTTCCCCCCATTGATCTTCCCCCAGTTCATTTTGTATCCAGCACCTCCCACAGTGCATAGCACAGTGTAGATGTTCAATAAATATTTGCTGAATGAATAAATAAATACAAGATTCTGTAAGTCTAGTAAAAAAACAGTTTCCAAAGTCTTTGCTCTTTGAGCCCACTTATGCTTTAGATTTTTCAACCTATATGTCATCAATATTTCTATTTGTGATCTTTTGGGAAGGAATAAGTAGTAATAATAATTACTAATTATTTAATAGGCTGAGTAAACAATGTTCTTGCATACATTTTGCTTTATTTTGCCAGAATAATATTTTTGCAAGGGTATACGAATTCTTGTCCATATTTCCACCATGAGATAGATTAGAATGAGGCGTACTTAAAAATAATATTTCTAATGTTATCCATGAATAGGATCTCCTTTCAGAAAAAGCAAGAAATGTCAAAATCTTATAAGCTGTCACTTACGTATTTGCCGTAATAATTTTTGTTACTGTTTTTTGTTTTTCTAGATGATGCAAAATTGAGGGGTCTTGCAGCGCCTAATAACCTTTCTATGAATCAGAATCTTGACGGTCATAGTGGTAAGTCATATAATTTTTTAATCACATTTCATCTTTAGGCATTTAGAATCCATCTACTTAATGCAGAATTGTCATCATTTTCAGTAATGGTAATACTTAAAGTAATCATTGCTGTTGAGCTATGGTATAGCCTAGAGTCAGTCATTCAACAACTTTTACATTACATGATTAATCAAAATACTCAATACATCTGAAAAAAAGTAGCTGTTATTTTATATATTAGAAAATACTGTATCTGTCTATGGATAGTACATAATCTTTACTGAGAATTTGTCCCATAGTTCCAGATTAAAGTAGACTAAAGAGATGTAACAATTGAATGCACTATTGTGTTTTCTTTAATCTTCACCTAATATATATATATATATATATTAGAGAGAGAGATAGAGAAGATAGAGATAGAGATAGAGACAGAGATAGAGAACACTGATGTGAAAAACATTAACTGATACACATCCTGACTGGGGATCAAACCCACAACCTGGGTATGTGCCCTGTCTGGGACTGGAATTGAACTCACAACCTTTTGGTGCATGGGAGGATGCTCCAACCAACTGAGCCACTTGGCCGGGGCACATCTGAATGCAATGTTAATTTAGATTGGATCTGGGAATGAGAAAAACAAGTCTCCATAAAGGACATTATTTAGACAATTGATAAAATTTGAATGTGGAATGTGGGTTAGAGAATAATTTTGTATCAGTGTTAAATTTCCTAAGTTATAATGTGGTCATGAAGGAGAATGTCCTTATTCTTAAGAAATATACACTAAAATATTTAGGGATTACAAAAACTAAAAAAAAAAAGTCAATTGTTCATATAGCCCAGAGGTTTAAGATCTGCTCGAAAGTGTGTTACTAATAGAATGGACAACAGAGGGAATGGGGGAGAGAGATTAGGGGACATAACCACAAACAACACCCCCCCCAAACCCCCCACAAAAAAGTAAAAAACCCCAAATAACTAAGTACTTAGTATGATGTCCTTCAGGCATTATAGTCTTTGGGAGTCTGGCCAGTTTGGTAAATCTTACATTTGTTTCTGCAATCAGCTATATGGCAGCTCTTGCAAATGATCGTAGCAGGTGCTTTGCTGGCATGAAAGAGGAACAAACGTGAAATAATATTACCCATTCTTGTAAAATAAAAAATGAATGATAATAGTAACTGTATTCTATGAATATTTAAAAAAATGTATTTTTTATTTTCAGAGAGGAAGGGAGGGGGGGGAGAGAGATGGAAACATCAATGATGAGAGAGAATCATTGATTGGTTGCCTCCTGCACACCCCCTACTGGGGATCAAGCCCGCAACCTGGCATGCGCCCTGAAAGGGAATGGAACTGTGACCTCCTGGTTCATAGGTCAAAACTCAGCAACTAAGTCATACTGGCCAGGCTCTTATGAACATTTTTGACTAATATTAAGGGTGGGTCGTTGGACAGGAACCGTATTGATTTTAACATGCTCTTTGGGATTTTTTATAAAAATAGGTATGAAGTTAATTATACCCTTTTTTGTAGTTTCTAAATTGCTTTCTGTTTTTTAAGGTTGCGTTCAAGTTGTCACATGGAATGAACAGTATCAGAAGTTGACTACCAGTGACCAAAATGGGCTTATCATTGTTTGGATGTTTTATAAAGGTATGCTAGAGGAGTTTATTTAATCTCCCACCAAGTGGAGTCGGGATTATAGGATCTGAATGGGGAAATAATGTCTTTGAAATAGAGTCCTTTTCACCAGCAACAAGAGTTCATTCTGACTGTACCGGGGTAATATTTCTGGACTTATTTCCCTCTACTTTCCCCTTAAGCTTCATTTCCTTTGAACTGTGACCTTGAGTTAGGAAAGTGAGTGAACTGACTGTTGACAGTGACGGTTGATCATCTCCAAAATTAACTTAAACTCTTAGCAGAATAGTTTCTGCTCAAGGTAGCTCTTGTTTTTCCAGGTTTTCCAAAGAGAGTTAGTTCCTATGTGGCCAGTGACTGGAACTAGGTCAGTAGATAAAAACACATTTATTAAGAAGTCAAAGAAGGCAATCATTCATTTCCGTTATTGAGTCAGTTAGCTTCCTTTGCTTCCATGGATACAGATTTTATCTCAGCTCTGACTCTGGCTTACAGTTTATGCCTTTTGTCCACGAGAGAGTGAGAGAAGGGTTAATTTGGGTACATCACTATTGCCAAAAACAACAACTCATAATACTTGTTCCCTGGAGGTCTGTAGCTATCATTTTTTAAAAAAATATATTTTATTGATCTTTCACAGAGAGGAAGGGAGAGGGATAGAAAGCTAGAAACATCCATGAGAGAGAGACATCGATCAGCCGCCTCTGCACACCCTCAACTGGGGATGTGCCCACAACCAAGGTACATGCCCTTGACTGGAATCGAACCTGGGACCCTTCAGTCCGCAGGCTGATGCTCTATCCACTGAGCCAAACCGGTTTTGGCTGTAGCTATCATTTTTAAGTGAAAAGGTACCTTAGTTCATATGTGTTGTTTTGAAAATGTTCAAAGTACCCCATTTAAAAATATGTCATTGTACATGAATTTACTATTATTTTTTAAAAGTGTGTGTGTGTGTGTGTGTGTGTGTGTGTGTAAGGAGTGGAGTGTGAAAATATAGACAATTAGGATAAACTTGCCTCACTCATGACTCTGATAATACGTACTCTGCTCTGGCTTGTTATTTCCAACTTACGTGATCATCTGCTGGGCTGCAGGTCAGAGTCCCCATATCCAAATGTGGTGAAGCCTTTTCAAAACCAAAACTAAAACAAGTAGTCATGGATTTGCCTCACATTTGGTTTTACCTGGAGACAAGCCATGCCTCTCTCCAAACCCGTGCACAACAACGTTTTTGTCATTCAGCATTAGTGATGTGATATTGCCAATGTGATATCTACACTATTTTAAATGTTTTTTAGGCTAAGCCAGCTTATATTTACCTAATATGCTTATATTTCACGTGCTTATAATTAATCATTGGAGACTTCCTGCGTACATACAAAGTTATTGTGGTTACTCTGTTTTTGGTTTTCTTGGTTATTATCTGAAGTGTGTTCAAGTGGGAAAGTCAGGCTTTGAGAAAAATCAGGTTTTCTGGCCTTTCAAAAGCAACTAAAGTCTGATTTTTCAATTAATTAAAGAAAGGAAGATAAAAGGTGGGAATTTATTGTGTTTTCTGTGATGGTCTTAGTCCAGGTCTAAGTTAATTTTTCATTTTGTTTATGCTGGATTTGAGGGTTTTATAATTCAATGTCTCGGGTGGTGGAAAACTTGGCAGTTGTTTATTTCACAGTGTAGTCCATGGGATGTTTTCAAATCTTCAGCACCACTTATAGATGTGGAAATTTTGACTTGTGCTTTTATTTGTGCAAATAGGCTCTTGGTATGAGGAAATGATCAACAATAGAAACAAATCTGTGGTTCGCAGCATGAGCTGGACTGCGGACGGACAGAAGATCTGCATCGTCTACGAAGACGGGGCTGTGATAGTCGGTTCAGTGGATGGTAATGCCTTATCGCACCCAGAACTGAGATTGAGACTTAGTTGATGCTTTTATCTTTAGAGGTTTAAATTAATTATTATATGTTAGTCTCCTGACAGAAAAATAAA
Source organism: Lasiurus cinereus (assembly GCA_011751065.1). Taxonomy (NCBI): domain Eukaryota; kingdom Metazoa; phylum Chordata; class Mammalia; order Chiroptera; family Vespertilionidae; genus Lasiurus; species Lasiurus cinereus. Next base: position 64,351,176 of record JAAGEH010000041.1, read on the forward strand.
TATAAAAAGAGAAAACAGTTGGCATATGATTTGATGACATTCCAGAATCATTTATTTTTAATTATATTCAAGTAAGAAAGTCTATTTAAATTTTTTTTTATATTGGCACTAAAAAAAAGTGAATTTACTTTTCAGGATTATTTTAAATATGTGTGTGTAATTATATAATTTACCTTTATACCTGAACTTTTAATGAAATAATTATGTTGTATGTTTTGCTTTAGGGAATCGCATTTGGGGAAAAGACTTGAAAGGTGTACAGTTATGGCATGTAGCCTGGTCCGCAGATGGCAAAGCCTTACTTTTTGGAATGGCAAACGGAGAAATACACATTTATGATAGTCAAGGGAATTTTATAGTAAGCCTATACCCATCTATTCATCATTTTTATTTATATAATTTTGTATGATTATTTTATGTATCTCTCATATACATGTACACCTTTATTTATGACTGGAGGCCCTGTGCATGAAATTCGTGCACGGGGGTGAGAGGTCCTCAGCCTGGTCTGCATCCTCTCACAATCCGGGACCCCCGAGGGATGTGGCAGTGCACCAAGTGGCAGGCAGCCAGGGAGGAGCCCCAACTGGGGCTGGTGCCATGCTGCTCACCCTCATCCTGGCCCGCTGTGCCTACAGTCACTGCTGTGCCTACTGTCGCCGCTGCCACTCGGTAATGCCGTGGTAATGCTGCCGTTGAGTTGGGAGAGGCTCCAGTCGCCGCAGCTGTACGTGCCAGTCATCAGCCCAGCTTCTGGCTGATCAGCGCTCCCCTTGTGGGAACGTACTGACCACCAGGGGACAGCTCCTGCATTGAGCATCTGCCCCCTGGTGGTCAGGGTGCATCATAGCTCATCATAGCGACTGGTTGACCGGTTCTGGTTGTTCCTCCATTAACAGTTGCTGAGGCTTTTATATATGTAGATGGTTTGTGTAATCATGAGTTTGTGTAATCGTGAAAGTCTTCTGTGGAAACAGTATGCAATTTCCTCAAAAATTAATAATGGAATTTCTCTTTTGACCTAGTGATTCCACTTCTGGGAGTATATTCTGAGAAGCCTGAAACATTAATTTGAAAGAATATATGCACCCCTCTGTTCATTGCAGCATTATTTATAGCTAGAGGCCTGATGCACAAAATTTGTGCACTTGGGGGTGTATGTCAGCCCAGTCTACACCCCCTCGCAGTTTGGGAGCCTCAGGGGATGTCCGACTGACGACTTAGGCCCGCTCCCCGCGTCACTCAGACATCCTTAGCGTTGTCGCAGATGTGGGAGGAGCTCCTGCCACTGCCACTGCACTTGCCAGCTGCTGGCTGAGTGACGCTCCCCCGTGGGAACGCACTGACCCCCAAGGGGCAGCTCCTGCGTTGAGCATCTGACCCCTGGTGGTCAGTGCACGTCATAGTGGCCAGTCCTTCTGCCATTCAGTCCATTTTCATATTAGCCTTTTATTATATAGGATAGCCAAGATCTGGAAGCAGCCCGAGTGCCCATTAGTAAATGAGTGGATTAAAAAGCTGTGGTACATTTACATCATAGAATATTACTGGGCGGTAAAAAAGGAAATCTTACCTTTGCAACAGCATGGATAGATCTGGAGGATATTAGGCTACGTGAAATAAGCCAGTCAGAGAAAGGGAAATATTATATAATCTCATTTACATGTGGAATCTAATGAATAAAATGAACTGATGAACACAATAGGAATAGAATCAGGATGCATAGAACAGATTGGCAGCCGTAGAGGGGAGGATATTGGGGGTGAAAGAAAATGAAGGGATCAAGCAAAAAAACATATCTAGATATAATACATAGACACAACACTGTGGCGAGAGCTAGAGGGAGAGGTGGTGGGGGGGTAGGTGCAGATGGGCAGAGGGCATAAGTGGGGATAGAAAGAGACTCTGCTTGGGAGATGGGCGCACCATGCAGTGTGCAGATGATGTTTTGGTGAGTTGTACACTTGAAACCTTTACGGTGTGTGAACCCCAATAAATTCAATGAAAACAAAACAAAGAACATCTTCAATTCAAGTTTCAATCACCTAAAAAGTATTTTTTATCAAAAAATCACCTCTGACTGCATCAAGATAAATGGATGCTTTTCATTTCCTTTTTCGGTAGCTGGCAGGGATAAGATTTCAGTGGACAGAGCTGAGGGACGATGAGTGGGAAGATGTGCAGTTTAATGGCTGCGTCTTCTCAGGCCGAAGCCACCGTTTACAGGAGATAGCACAGATGTTCCTGTAGGAAGCCATTAAGGTAGCGGTTCTCAACCTGTGGGTTGTGACCCCTTTGAGGATTGAATGACCCTTTTAGAGGGGTCGCCTAAGACCATGGGAAAATGCAGATATTTACATCACGATGCATAACAGTAGCAAAATGTCATGGTTGGGGGTCACCACCCCATGAGGAACTGTATGCAAGGGTCGCGGCCTTAGGAAGGTTGAGAACCACTGCACTAAGGGCTGTCTGTGAAAAGAATGAAGACTTAAACAGTGAGGACAGAAATCAGGCCTGGAAAGAAGCAACATGTGTGGGCTCAGGTCGTGACCTCTCAGAAAAGACTGGTTCTGTGTGACGGAGCTGTGAGCCTCTGATCGCGCGGGCACGCTGTCTTTGGTTAGGGTTAGGGTCAGGGTCAGGGTCAGGGCATGCCATGCGTCCGCTCATTAACGGGAGCGGGAATAGCAGCTTTTATATGACGCTTTGCTATTCCCATCGCACTTTTATTGGAATCTCATTGGACTCTGAGTTATTTTTATTCCTCAAGTTGCCGACGGGGAAAGGGGAAACTCGGGGGAAGTGCTCTTTCCAGGCTTGGAAAACCAGGAAGTGCTAGAGCTTGCAGTTGAAACTAGATGTTACAGCCCTGCTTCCGGTGGGGTTTCTGCAATGCCCGGTTCTTGCCGCTTTGTTCTAAAACGTGGACCGTGCTCATGGTTCACCTAGATGAAGATGAAGCTGAACTGCCTGGTGAACGTCACGGGCGCCATCAGCATCGCTGGGATTCACTGGTACCACGGCGCCGAAGGCTACGTGGAGCCGGACTGCCCCTGCCTGGCCGTGTGCTTCGACAACGGGCGCTGCCAGATCATGAGACACGAGAATGACCAGAGTACGTGAGTGGGAGAGCTGAAGGGTGTTTAGGAATGGTCCTTAAGCCCCGACCGGTGTGGCTCAGTGGGTAGAGCATCGGCCTGCAGACTGAAGGGTCCCGGGTTCGATTCCAGTCAAGGGCATGTATCTTGGTTGTGGGCACATCTTCAGTGAGGGGCGTGTAGGAGGCAGCTGATCGATGGTTCCAACTCTATCCCTCTCCTTTCCTCTCTGGAAAAATAAAATATATATTAAAAAAAAAAAAAAGCCAAAACCGGTTTGGCTCAGTGGATAGAGCATCGGCCTGCAGACTGAAAGGTCCCAGGTTTGATTCCGGTCAAGGGCATGTACCTTGGTTGCAGGCACATCCCCTGTGGGGGGCATGCAGGAGGCAGCTGATCGATGTCTCTCTCTCATTGATGTTTCTAACTCTCTATCCCTCTTCCTTCCTCTCTGGAAAAAAATCAATAAAATATATTTTAAAAAAAGAAAAAAAAGGAACGGTCCTTAGGATGACACAGTTCGCCAGGCTGCGTGTCTGACCACAGCTGCCTGCTTTCTTCTCTTCGGCCAGACCCGGTGTTAATCGACACGAACATGTCGGTGGTCAGCATCCAGTGGAACCACACGGGCAGCGTGCTGGCCGTGGCCGGCACCCAGAAGGCCGGCCTGCAGGACCGAGACGTCAACATCGTGCAGTTCTACAACCCGTTTGGGGAGGTAAGTGTGGTCAAGATTTTGTCTCTTTCTTTCCATTGGAATAGGCAGTGAAGAAGGGGAAAAAAGAACAGAGGAAATGGTACAAACTTGTCACATCTTTTTAAATATATTTTATTGATTTTTTATAGAGAGGAAGGGAGAAGAATAGAGAGTCAGAAACATCAATGAGAGAGAAACATTGATCAGCTGCCTCCGGCACACCCCCTACTGGGGACGTGCCCACAACTAAGGTACATGCCCTTGACCGGCATCAAACCTGGGACCTTTCAATCCACAGGCCGAGGCTCCATCCACTGAGCCAATCTGGTTTTGGCTTGTCACATTTTTTTATAAGGGACATTTCAGTAGAAATATCAGATGTATGTCTTTGAATGATCATTATAAGTCTTCATAGTTCTGTTTTCTCCTGGAATTTGTAGCATAATCTGTACATTTAGAAAACTAGATGTTTCACATGTCATCTGAATATGTATCTGTGTTTGCTGCTGGTTTTTGAGTTGTGTTTGGGGTAATGTAGTTGTTTCAGATTAGTGTTTTGGATTTTTAATGTGATCTATTACATGCCCATAGATAATATATGTATGTATCTGTCTGTCCTTTCTCCAAACTTCTAATAGTTTTTAACTTGTTGTGAAATAATCATTTTAAGAAATGTCTATCTTAATAATTAAAGGTGATCCTACATTAAATGATAAGCATTGTTTTGCATAAATGCATGTTTTCCTTCTCAATAGTATTATTACTACATTTAATTTTCAAAAAGGAGAAGTAATATATTGTGAATTTTAAAGAATTTAGAAAATGAGAACTTATTAGTAACCAAACTTAATACATTTTTACTTCTTTTACTTTCTAACTCTGGAATATATTCAATCCCTTTTGGATATCCTGGTGGTTTCTTTAAATTCACCATGCACTTCAAAATATGTATTTTTGCTACACAAGGTTTTTACCAGTTATTTTAATAATTTACTTAACGATGTGTTTTTTCTTTCTTAGTTGCACATAAAAATAAAGATAAAATTTGATACTGAATTCTTTGGCCCTAGTTTATAAATTGCTCTTACCATATGTATGGTTTTTATTATAAAAATGGAAGGAAAATGATTTTGAAGTGAATAGCATTCTTCCACAAAACAATTTTCATATCAGTTTTGATCCCTGTGAGGTGATTAGTGGTAATCTGTATCTTATTTCATTGTGATACTTTAGGCTAAATACAACTGTATTTTCAGTCTCTAGGCACTTTGAGGGTTTCTGGAAAGCAGATATCTGCACTCTCTTGGGAAGGAGGTGGATTGAAAATTGCACTAGCTGTTGACTGTTTTATATATTTTGCAAATATTCGACCTGATTATAAGGTGAGTATTATGAGTAGTTGTAAAAAAAAAAAAGTTGTCTTTTACGAAATAGTTTTGTTATAGCTCAAAGTAGAATATGTTTCTTGTTTCTGTACATAGCCTGTTTGTTTTAGAGACGAGCTAAAAGGAACCTTTTTAGTGTGAAGACCTCAGAACTAGTAAGTTTTCCCAGGAAATTTTATGCTCCTAGTAACATCACTCCGATGGCACACTCAGAGGAGTCACTGAGAGGGAGTGATGGAGGCTTATTACAGGGGTCTGGGCAGGGTTAAGGGACCAGTGAAGGATGGCTTAGCAAGTACCTAGAGACTGGCAACAGTGGGCAAGGTGAGGAAGTGTTGTTCTGGAACCCAGTACCGCTGTGGCTGTGCAAGGGAAACCCTCTACAGGAGCAGAACCCCTGCCAGCTGGCAGCATGGGGTGGGAGGCAGAAAATACCTCCCCCCTCTCTCCACCTCTGCTGTCCTCTCTTGGCCCCACCGGAAGGCGAGGTAGCCCAGGGAATGGAGTTCTTAGGAGTTGGCCTCCAGGGCACAGAGCAGGGTAGAGAAGGGCAGAGAGAGGATCAGAGGAGAAATGAGCAGAAGCAGAGAAGAGCACTTTATCTTATCTTAAATTTCACATCTGATTCAACACAAATTCTCAAGTATGAGACTGAGCTGGTAAACTACCAGTATTTGTTATTAAAAAGACTTACCTATCTAATTTTTATTTATTTATTTTTAAAATATATTTTTATTGATTTTTAACAGAGAGGAAGGGAAAGGAATAGAGAGTTAGAAACATCGTTGAGAGAGAAACATCGATCAACTGCCTCCTGCACGCCTCCTACTGGGGATGTGCCCACAACCAAGGTACATGCCATGCCTTTGACCGGAATCGAACCTGGGACCCTTCAGTCTGCAGGCCGGCGCTCTATCCACTGAGCCAAACCGGATAGGGCATTATCTATCTAATTTTTAAAGGGCAAAGAACCTTGGAGAAAGGGCTGATTCTAGGACTAGGGTGGGGAAAGTATAAGATAGCTGGAGCATCTGATAGTGCCAGGAAGCCAGGAAGTGCTCCAAAAACAAGAGCATGGGGGTGGGCCAATCAGACGAAGGAGCCAATCAGAAAGAGCTCCCAGTGGCCAAAGGTGGAGTGATTTGAGCAACAAGCTAAGTGATGTAACACTGCATTGGAACCCAAATTATCAGAAACGTCCAGAAATAGAAACTGATGTAAACACCGCACATAAATACATGGTGGAGACCAAACAAATCTTCCTAAACCGAGTATTCAAATTGACCAGGCACCAACCCCGCTGAGGAAGTGCAGTGCGGCGCCCCCTTTTCCAGTGTGAGTGTGTGTTGCAGTTAGTGACTCCAAAGGGGAAAGAATGGAAAGTGGGGGGGGGGAAGGAAAGTAACTGTACACTGGAGAACCCTGGCAAACACTGCCTGGTCCAGGGGACCAAGGTCAGCATCCTCAGGGATGTCACGTGGGTCTGGCACGCCTCCCTGTGACCTGACAGGAGAGCCCTCACCCCGGTGGTGGTCTTCCTAAAAGCTGACTACCCTGATCCCAGCCTGGGAAGGCATCAGCCCAGCCCCCACTGGGGGACGTTCTACAAAGCACCTGGCCGGGACCCCTCAGAACTGCCACCGTCATCAGAACAGGGCTCAGAAGCCAGCGTGGCCCTGGAGATATGATGGCTCAATGCATATAGGATGTCTCCATGGGGCTCTGGGGCTCCAAGGACCTCAGGGAGACACGGGTGAAATCCGAAGAAGTATGGCTTTCGCGAACAGTCCTTCAGCAGCGTTGCTCTCTCAGTTGTCACACACGCTCCCTGGTGATGTAAGATGCTTATAAAGGGCATGGGAGAGGAGTGTGGGGGGGCTGTGTACTTACTATCTTGGCAACTTTTCTGTCTACGTCTAAAATGATTTTAAAGTAAAATTAAAAAAAGTTACCATGGTATGAACAAGTAAATACGGCTTAGCTTTGAGTAGTAAACACAGTTACAATAATGTTGACTCTGAATATTGATTTGTTCAGAATTACATGCAAATATATGGGGAGAGGTAGCCGGGAGGGAAAGCACTAAGTGTGTGAGTAATTCTTTTTTTTTTTTAATTTTTATTTATTTATTTATTGATTGATTTTTTACAGAGAGGAAGGGAGAGGGAGAGGGAGTTAGAAACATCAATGAGAGAGAAACATCGATCAGCCGCCTCCTGCACACCCCCCACTGGAGATGTGCCTGCAATCAAGGTACATGCCCTTGACTGGAATCGAACCCGGGAACCCTCAGTCCGCAGGCCGACGCTCTACCCACTGAGCTAAACCGGTCTCGGCGGTAACTAATTCTTATGCAACATGGAAATACATACCGAAACCGGTGCAGCCGGAAGAGTTGCAGAGAGCGGGCCTGGGAGAAAGTAATGGGAGCGGAGTGCCTGCGTTTTGCTTTTGTTTGACATGAGCCCTGCAGACTAATTTGACGATAAACCCTGGGCATAGGTTACTCTGATGAAAACAAATGTAAAAAATGTGGGTGGGTGGAAAAAAGCAAAGCATCTGAATTTGAATTTAGCTCAGGGACCAGAATTTAAACTTTTTTCTTTTTTTAATATCTTTTATTGATTTTTTTACAGAGAGGAAGGGAGAGGGATAGAGAGAAATATCAATCAGCTGCGTCCTGCATGCCCCCTACTGGGGATGTGCCAGTAACTATGGTACATGCCCTTGATCGGAATTGAACCTGGGACATTTCAGTCCGCAGGCCAACGCTCTATCCACTGAGCCAAACCAGTTTCTGTAAGAATTTAAACTTTTGACACAGATCACTCTTCCTACTGGCCTCCATACAGCTGTTATTGACTATTGAAAAAGCTGAAATTGTCACCGAGGCTTAAATCTTACCCATTAAAATAAGGACAGTTAAACAACTAATTTATTCTTGCAGTTTTTTATAACTATCTGCATTATTCTTAGATTTTTTGTTATTTTAAAATATATTTTATTGATTTTTTTACAGAGAGAAGGGAGAGGAATAGAGAGTTAGAAACATCGATGAGAGAGAGACATCAATCAGCTGCCTCCTGCGTGCCCCTCACTGGGGATGTGCCTGCAACCAAGGTACATGCCCTTGACCCAGGACCTTTCAGTCCGCAGGCTGACGCTCTATCCACTGAGCCAAACTGGTTTTGGCAGATTTTTTGTTATTTTAATGAGAAAAAGTATTAAGCTGAATGTTCAGCCCTGTCATCCATTTCTGAAGAATATATTTTTTCAGAACTGATAAACCACACGTCTGTAATATTTCTATAGTAAAAATGTGATAACATGTTTTTTCTTTCCCAGTGTAAATAGTTTTTTTTTTATCCTTTCCCCCTCTTTCCTTCTCTTCTTCCCTCCTCCGTTTCCCTCCCTCCCTTCCTTCCTTTTTTTCCTAGTGGGGCTATTGCTCAAATACCATAGTCTATGCTTATACCAGACCTGATCGCCCAGAGTACTGCGTTATCTTTTGGGATACGAAAAACAACGAGAAATACGTGAAATACGTGAAGAGTCTCATCTCTATTACCACCTGTGGCGATTTCTGCATTTTGGCTACGAAAGCTGATGAAAATCTCCCTCAGGTAGGTGTTCCTCGCTATTAAAAGCTTAGATGGGCCAAGCACTGGCAGAAGTGGGTGACAGTTAGCTACTTGGGAGCGTGGCCTCGGCACTGGCAGGTCCAGCGAAGTCGTGGTTCTCTTGGTCCAATCTGGCTGGACTTCCGTAGGAAAATTATGTGACCTCATTCAATCAATCCACCGGCATTTTATATCGATCAGTTCAGCCCTGAAGCTTTTAGTCTCTGAAATGTATTTAAAAGACCACAATCCTCTTCCAAATTAAAAATCCCATAAGCAAAAATGAATAGGCAGTTGTCTAGTATAAATGCCCGAGAAATTGTATAACAGTGACCCTAGAACACTGGATAGCTGTGATGTTGAGAAACATACCGTATTTTCCAGCATATAAAATAACTTTTGAACCCAGGAAAATCTTCTCAAAAGTCCGGGGTCGTCTGATATGCCGGTGTCATCTTATAGAACGAGTATATCCCAAACTCTCTATTTTAGCTGGAAAAGTTGGGGGTCATCTTATACGCCCAGTTGTCTTATACGCCAGAAAATACGGTACTTTTCTTCAGAGTTATATTGCTTTAAAAATCAGTTCGGTAGCACAAAATAAATAATATAATTAATGCCTTTTAAAAAAGTGTGCTAACTTAAGTATTTACAGAAGCATGTCAATCTTTCAAAAAGGGATTACCATGGTCTTTGGCTGTGTTATAAATTATTTTATCCCATGAAAAAGGGATAGAGATTTTGGTTTCAAGTGGCCATTTGAATAGGCACATTTCCCCCGAAACTCACTAAAACAGGGTATTTTTAAAGAGGCCGCACACCCATGGGGACCAGACAGGGAGAGGAAACATCAGCCTAGGAGTGGAGGTTAGAGCAGAGAAAGGGAGAGCCACAGTTTACCTCACAGAGCCCCAACAGGCACAGCTCTTGGTCAGAGAAAGAAGCAAACAGAACAACAGATTGTGCAGGAAGGAGAAAACAACAAACAAAAGGCATTTAAAGAAGCAGGCTCTGTTCTCTCCGCTGCGCTCAGAGGCAGCTGTCCTTCCTCACCAGGGTGACCAGCGGTCACTCTGCAGAGAGGGTAACAAGAGTATGTGCACGGAACGGCACCAGTAAGGCCCGGGGAGGGAATCTGCTGAGAGCAAGGCCTGAAAAACCAAGGTGTCTGCTCTGGGTCCCAGCACACTGGTAGCCGACACACAGCATCCTCTGAACACACAGCATCCTCTGAACTCACAGCATCCT
>JAAGEH010000041.1:64361761-64393122 GCA_011751065.1 Lasiurus cinereus
AACACACAGCATCCTCTGAACACACAGCATCCTCTGAACACACAGCAACCTCTGAACACACAGCATCCTCTGAACTCGCTCACAGAGACCTCTGAACGCACTCGCATTGAGAGTCCCAGCTGAGAGAGAGCAGACAAAACGAGGAGTACTGTTATAAACGTGTCCCTTTGATTGGCGGAGTAAACATCAAAAGGATGAGTTCAAAGATGAAAACAATTACTCTAGGGAGTAGAAAGGGGACGGTAGGGGAGACATGTATTTTTAGTAAGAAGTCTCATGGAATTACTTGAGTCTGAGCAAGCAAATGATAAGACAATTAAAAAAATACAAGTTATCTGCGGTATTTTGTGGCAGAGTAAATTTTGTTATTTAGATTATATTTATGAAATTAAATTTTACTTGAGATGCTGGAAAAAGAAAGATAAAGTCTATATGTAATAGTACATAGAGCATTGGTTCATTTGAAATCATTATCCTAATCAAGAGAACATCTACGGAAAATCACATTCATAATATAGAAAAAATGACTACCAGTAAAAATAATCACTTAAAAATAATATGATGTAAAGTGTGAATTATGCTTGATTACTTTCTTCATAAGAATTATTGGTAATTATTTGAATATGTGTTAACTAATGGGCATTTTGAGTCATTTTCACTAGGTTGGATTATGTTTTTTCTAAACTCACTGAATTTTTCTGAATTTCTCCATTATTTATATATTGCTTCAAAGGAGGAGAGCGAGACGGAAACATTTGGTGCAACGGTAACAAGTTAAATTAGCTCTTAAAGCTGATCCTATGAAAAAAAATTGTTATTGATATTATAGCTGATCAGGAATTTTACAAGAATAAATAATGAGAGTAGCCAGTGTGTTTGTGTTTCTTAAGTAGCCTCTTAAAAACCACAGTGTTCCAATATTGAGAAATGAGCTTTGGTTTAGATTTAATTCATATTTCTTTATTTTTTAATGCTGTAGATTATATTTCTTTGCTGTTCTTTGACTTAACAATTTTATCCATTATCTCTCAGTTAGTGATACATGAAAAAGAGATATGCTATGTTAAGTATTATTTCCTTCATTATCCTTAAGCAGGAGTTCTGATACCTTTTGTCTTATTTTTCACAGTATGTGCTAGTGCTCTGTAATTCTATTGGTACACCCTTGGATCCCAAATACATTGATATTGGTAAGGAAATGTTAATATTTATTACTTCTTTAACCAAGGTTTGTTTGTAAAGCTAATTGATAACTGTTAATATTTATTACTTCTTTAACCAAGGTTTGTTTGTAAAGCTAATTGATAACAAGGAGGAGCATATTCCTGGTTTGCCAGGTGCAGTTTATGTCTGTCATCATGGAACGGTTGTTAATGATGCTCCATCTCACTGAATTACGCAGAAGTTGTCCGGGGAAATACAATCAGTTATAAGGTTTCTTTATCTAAATGCCATAATAACCTCACAACTGCTCTGCTGTCATCGTTTGCTTTAAATGGGAATTATAATTGTACAGGCATTGATATGCCACATAATGGTTAGTATGCAGCAAACAGGATTATAGAAAGAATTTTGCCCTTAACCTTGAACCACTTTTATTATTAATAAACTGCCTGTAAATACCTCTCTTCTATTAAAAGCACTTAGCTGCTTGTAAAAGTGAGTTTGCCTTTTTCAGAATTTTCCAGTGAAGTATGTCTTGTTAATAGGGACAACTTTAAAAATGCCTGAGTTTTTGTTTTCAGATATTTGTTATTTTGGATATACCATTCCCTGTATCCAAATGCTATGAAGGTAACCATTAAAAAATTACAAGTCTTATTCTAAGGATTTTGTTAAAAACCATCATCAAATATTTTTCTACTGTTTCACTGTAACTTCCAGAAGTAATGGTTTTCTTTGAAAGCATACGGTAGTTTATTGGATATGGTATTAGAAAAATAATTAGATTTCAAAAGCTAAAAACACATATGATCTGAATCTGAGAACTAGACATTTCTTTTTTTCCCTCCAAATTTCACATTTGGACTTAACAATCAAATGTTAGTGTCTGCCTTCTAAGTGTGTTATTGTGCTGAGCGCTTTGGATAATACAAGCAAATGTGGGAAATAATTACTGGCCTCAGAGATTTTATAATTTATGTTTAGGGACTTGGTAATTCACTTTTATATTTTGAACTGCTCAATTTCATGTCTTAAATTCGTTGCTACATGGGCATATTTATATGTATATGTATAGGGTGTCTCCCCAAAATGTATACATACTTTAACAGCGCAATTTTGAAAATGAAATGTATTTTAATAAACACTGCCTTTGTAATTATTCAAAGTGCCTGTATACATTTTGTTGGCATACCCCGTGTGTGTGTGTGTGTGTGTGTGTGTGTGTGTGTGTGTGTGTTATTGTTCCTTGTTAAAAGGCTTAGCTTAAAGTTATTACAGACGTGTCACATGAATGTCTTCATTTATTAGAAACAAAAGTCTAAGGGATGAATTTCATCAACATTCAGATTATACGCTTTTTTCTTTTTTTTAATATCAAATTTTAACATAGAATCATAATGATGATAAGATAAGCTTCCAAGCAATTTTGATTGTGCATATTTTAATAAAGCCAGTTGTAAATTCTCCACCTTCATCAAATGAGAAATGCTTGAGGTATGATTATTTGTAGTTTTGAGTCTAGAAACTTTTTTTTTGCAGTCTCTGTGGCTAAAGTTTTAACAAACAGTTCTTTCATTGGTTTACTGCCAAAGTACGCTCAGCCAAGACTCAACATTTTTTTTTCATACTGTAAAATTCCTTTTTTAAGTTTCTGTGTCAATTTATTATGAGGACTGGAGGCTAAAGCAAAAAAAAAGTATGTAACAGATGCTGTTCTAGAAAGAGTAATTTTTGTTTTGTTGCTTACTCTGCCTCCTGTCAATTTCTAGAGAAACTTTTAGAACGAACTTCAGGTCGTAGGACTCTGTTGTATTGTACCTGTAAGAGTTAGGTACCCCCTTTTTTGGTGTTCTTCCTTTGATCCCTCAAAATATCTGTGGAGTCCTTCTATTCCAAGTACTTACTCTGCACTTGAAATAGAAAATTGTTGATTTTCTTCTCTATATTCCCCATAAGATTTTGAGCTTCTTAAAGATCTACATCTATTAATTTCTATATCCCCACTACCTAAGACCGTACTTGCCCCATAATAGATGTTTATGGAACATCTGAAAATATTTAAAATACAGTCCACTTATTTAGTAAACCATCAATGAGCATATATTGTTTCATGCACCATACTGGGTCCAGGGAGGGCTGAGAACTTAATGATGGCACATCCTGTTGGATGGCTAAATAAATGAAAATGTAGTTAATGCATTGAACAATGGCCACCAGTGTCCTGCTAGGTGTCGTGCTAGGTGCTGGGCAAGTGGGTATCTGTGCGTGAGTTCATCAGGGCCATCTCATCAACTGAGAGAAGGTTTCATGGAAGCTGAGTCGTGGAGGGCACTTCTTCAGGGGACATGTAAGGAGAAAAACTACACTGGCAGGGGACTGAAGGCCTGCAGCGCCTGAGAAATGTCCGGGCCTCTATCTGCGAGTGTGGTTGTGATGTAATATTTTAATTTTCTATGAATATAATTATGTTATATAACTATAACTATAATTGATATATTAAAATATACTTACTCCTTGTGGCGGGAGTAAGTAGGGGCTTTCTGAGGATGGGCCGCCGCCCGCGTATTCAGAGAGGGGTCGTTTAATGAAAACGTTTCATTGCAGCCTCAGTTTACCAGCTCTGTAAAGGGCTGAGCAATGAATGAAAAGGAAATTGGGGGAACATTACCGATGCAGACATTGATTTCAATCCTCTGCCTGTGAATATTACTTTCTTAAAATGGTTTTCCAGTTATCTTTGTAGATATTTTGAGTTTCTCTTCCCAGATATTGAATAGCTGAGAAGGACATGGTGTGCTTTTTTTTTTTTTTTAAATATTTTATTGATTTTTCACAGAGAGGAAGGGAGAGGGATAGAAAGTTAGAAACATCGATGAGAGAGAGACATCCATCAGCCGCCTCCTGCATGCCCCACAGTGGAGATGTGCTCGCAAGCAAGGTACATGCCCCCAACTGGAATCGAACCCAGGACCTTTCAGTCTGCAGGCCAACGCTCTATCCACTGAGCCAAACTGGTCTCGGCAACATGGTGTGCTTTTATCCTGGTGTGTTTTCTCCCTAACTATCCTATCTGTTGAAATTTCTTCTTCTGACGGGGTCCTAGCGGTTTAGGTCTAGGAAACTAAACACTAATCTACCTGGAGAGGTGGATCTTTTAATGAGAGCGAGCACATTTATGTTGATAGGGTTAGTACCCATGTGAATTTGCTGAAATTACTGCCATATTGACTCAAAAAAACCTCCTAGGATGTCATATATATATATTTATTTTGTATTGACTAGTGGGTCTGATATGGCTTTATTATAAAAACCTATGTGGGTAATACCAGTGAAACAAAAATAGCAACCACACCTAACGCTAATCCTTAATGAGAGGCAGTGTGTCCTAGTGGCTAAGAGCATAGATTTGGAGCCAGATTAACTGGGTTTGGATTTGTACCCCGGCTTCTATAGCTTTCTACTGTGCAACTTCAGCAACTTATTTATCTATTTTTCTCCTTAAGTGTCTTCATTGGCTAAGTGGGAATAATAATACTGTCTATCTGAGAGTGTGGTTGTGATGTAATATTTTAATTTTATATGAATATAATTATAGTTATAACTATAATTAATATATTAAATATATACCTAGCATAATTTTGAATAATTCAATAAATACAGACTTTTAAAATTATTATTAAGCATTTATTCTATGCCAGGCACCATACTATGCTTTATATTTATTATTTTTTAAAATCTCTAAAGCATCTCTAAAGGATGGTATTATTATCTTCAATTTACAGTTCAGAGAGAATAAGTACTATATATAAGGCCACAGAGTTAGCAAATGCTTTTAATTTGAATCTAAGAAGTCTGACTGTCACTGTAAAGTATAACATTTTAATTTTGAATTCATCAGGCTAATGACGAACTCTTGTGATGACTTAGGATGAACCGAAATAAAGGGACATGAGTATCTATAATAATAAAAGCATAATATGCTACTTAGACTAGACTTCCTTCCGGGTGAAGCCGGGGCTGAGGGAAGCCCGGGTCCCGGGTGCCGGGGAAAGAAGGCCTACGGGTGCACGGATTTCATGCACCGGGCCTCTAGTGTTTTCTATTGTAGGTAAACATTGTGTAGAAAAGTGCTTCGACGTGCTTAGAAAAATGATCTTTTATTGGAAAGCAGTTAGGGCTTGTAGAACATTGCATCATATGAAGGGCTGCAATGTGACAGTAATGACAGCATCGGTGTCTGAGAGAAGTTACTAAGAATTGGCAAAGGTCTTATTAGTGACGACGGGGTCAGCGAAGCCCGAGCGGAGTGGCCCGGCTTGCTGAGTCATTGCATTAGCTCCCGCCAGCTTTGCCAGCACGCCTTGCAAACCAGTTGCTCTCCACAGGGAAGGCTTCTATCTCCCTCTAGGGTTTGGAAATAGTACACATTTTAATAGGAAAATCTTAGACAATTACAAGGGAAAATTTAAAAAAAATACAATTCACTAAAGTGAGTTATTTGCATATAAAAATTCTTCAATTTGAATTCCCAAGTTGTTCATCTATTCATTTAACATCATACCTCGAGTCTAGTTTCTTCAGTTGCTAAGGCTTTTACTGCCTTAATGCCTTTTATTTGGCCTGTGGCCTGAAGGCCATAAATGGCAGCTGCAATTAACACCATTTGTTTATTCTGGCCATATAAATGGGGACTTTTCATAATCATTGTGAGTAGAATACTAATTTTGGTACCATTTAAACCATTACTTGAGAAATTAGGTACTAAAATGATCTTTTATGAAGGGCTTTTTTGTTTTTCTATATTTTGTGTGAGTTAATGTTTCATTTTATGTTGTTTATTTTGTTTGTGACCTTGGAAAAGCATTTTACTTTTCAATTCTACATTTCTTTATCTGTAGGATGGATTTGATGAGACTGTTTCATTAAAGGGTACACAGAAGGAGCTTCACTAAACGTGCTCTAAGAAGCAGAACATATAAAAAGTTTTATGTTTAGGAAGGAACTTTGGGAAATTTTCTTTCTTTTTGAGAGAGAGAGAGAGACAGAGAGAGAGAGAGAGGGAAACATCGATGGGAAAGTGAAACATTGATCATTTGCCTTTTGTTAGCTTCCCAACTGGGGATCAAACCTGCAACCCAGGTATGTGCCCTGACTGGGACTTGAACCGGCAACCTTTCGGTACACAGGATGAGACTCAATCAACTGAGCCACCCTGGCCGGATTTCCTTTTCTAAACTAGTGAGGAAATATAAGACACGCGAGATCAGAGAGAAGGTGTAGTAAATGTGTACGCCAAGCAGTGATGGTAGTGGGGAAGGGAGGAAGAACTGGGATTTTACTTTTCATTCATTAGTTAATGGACACGTGGGCTGTTTTCACCTTTTGGCTGTGATGAATAATGCTGCTACGAACATTTGGGCATGACTTTTTGTGTGGACGTAAGTTTTCATTTCTCTTGGGTATGTACCCAAGAGTGGAATTGCCGGGGCATATGGTTATTCTGGGCTTAACATTTCGAGGAACTGCTCAGCTGTGCACCACTGTGCAGTCCAACGGTCAATACTCAGGGCCGGTGTGACGGCTGGATTCTAGCAGGTGCGGTGGGTGTGAGGTGGCACCTGGTGGCATTTGGCTGATGGCTAATGCTCTTGAGCATCTTTTCATTTGCTCAGTGGTCATTTGTGTATCTTCACTGGAGAAATGTCTGTTCAGATCCTTTGCCCATGTCTCAGTTGGGCAAAGTATAAGCATTCTTTACATTTTCTAGATATAATTCCTTATCATGTGTTTGACTTGTAAATATATTTATGTGTTGTGGGTTGTCTTTCCCGTGTGTGGATGGTGTCCCCTGAAACACACACGTTTTTAATTTTGGTGAAGTCCATTTTACCCACTTTAGCTTTTGTGGCCTGTGCTTTTTGGTGTCATATTTAAGAAACCGTTGCCTAACCCAAGTCACAAAGATTTACTCCTACATCTCTTTCTAAGAGTCCTATAGTTAGGTCTTTGGCCTATTTTGAATGAACGTTTTGTGTATGGGTTTACAACTTTTGACTCTCAGCTGATTTCCCAGACTGTGTGGGGTAGGTAGTCTGTAAAAGGAGGGGTTGAACTTGGGGATCGCTGAAGTTCTTTGCAGCACATTCTGAGATTCTGTGTGATTGTGACCTAATTATCCCAATGTTTTTTTTTTTTTAAATAGTTCCATTATTTGTTGCAATGACCAAAACCCATGTGATAGCAGCTTCAAAGGAAGCATTTTATATCTGGCAATATCGTGTGTCAAAGAAGCTCACAGCGTTGGAGATTAATCAGATGACACGGTCTCGGAAAGAAGGGAGAGAAAGGTATGTCTCTGGGTGCATATTTTTGAGAAACTCAACCGTATTGTATTTGTAATATTTATTTTTTCAAAACCTGTAGAGGATTTTTACAAGTTTCTTTGAGCCCAACTGACAACCTATGCCAGGGGGGGCGAGCTCTCAAAGGCTGTCTTGTTTAAATCACACAGCGGTAGTTACAAACTGTTATGAGAACTGAGAACTGTTTTGTTGAACGCAAGTAATATTTTCCAGTAATCTGAATATCTTTCAAGTGCATCTGTTTAAATTTATCAAAATAAAAGGGAGGTAAGAGCAGTGAAATTAAAGAAAGCCCTCAGAGATGAAGACTGGAAATCTGTGTTTTCCTAAGGAAATGGCTATTCTCACCCATCTCCTCTCACCTAGTCAGGGTTACGATGCCCTACTGGAATACGGTGACTCAGCCAAGGCTGGTGTGTGAGTGGTGCAGACCCTTCTGGACAGGAGGGGGTGATTCTAGTGCCCTTCACCCTTAGACAGGTCAGGAGAGGCAGGTCCGTAGACACAGACATGGACGGGGTCTGAGGTGGGGTGCACCTGTCACGTGGCTTCTGTCTCTCACCTGAGGGGTAGATAATTTCTACCTTTATAAGACTGAGCCTTGTCAAGAATTCTTTAACATAATGGCATTTATGTTAAATAACGATATTCATTGGTGTCTTCCAGTCCTTTAACTATTCTAGAGATTATAAAGTAGTATAACCTTTATATTATCTTTGAAATTCTGATTTTTTCCCCCCAGAATCTATCATATTGATGATAGTCCTTCTGGATCAGTGGATGGAGTGCTTGATTATAATAAAGCCATTCAAGTAGGTGATTTTATTGCTACTATCAAACATTAATATGTGTAGATTTGGAAATATTGTAATTTTATTTTGAGACCAGTAAAATAACTTGTTTTCAATGATAGCATATTATCCTAATAATTTTTAAAAATATTTTTCTGTTCTGAAAACCTTTTTATAGCTCTGCTACTTTTTCTTTTGATTTTTAAAAACATTTTATTTTAAAATAATTGTAGGCTCACAGGAAGTTGAAAATATAGCACATAGAACTTCTTTACCCAGCTTTCTTCAAATGGGACATTTTTTATTTTTATTTTATTTTTTTAAAATATATTTTATTGGTTTTTTTACAGAGAGGAAGGGAGAGGGACAGAGAGTTAGAAACATCAATGAGAGAGAAACATCAATCAGCTGCCTCCTGTACACCCCCCCAAGAAGATGTGCCCACAACCAAGGTACGTGCCCTTGACTGGAATCGAACCTGGGACCTTATAGTCCGCAGGCTGATGCTCTATCCACTGAGCCAAACCGGTTTCGGCAAATGGGACATTTTATATAAATGTAGTATAATATCAAAATCAGGAACTTGACACTGGTGATATTACTGTTAAACTATGATCTGATGCCTGATGGTCTGTATGAGTGCCTTGTGCTAGCTACTTCTTTATTTTCACACCTCCTCTCTGCGCCATCCCTGTTCCCTGGCAGCCACTAATTTGTTTCCATCTCTCGAGTTTTGACACCCCGAGAATGTTTTATGAATGAATGGGCTTCCTGTCACTAAGTGTAACCTCTTGAGTGCCATCCAGGTTGTGGCAGTGCCAGGCCACCTCCCTCCCTCCCTCATTTGGGCCCGGTGACCCTTCTACCATCTGTTCCTCTTTTATGACTCAGCTCAGCGTTCGCCTCCCTGCTCCTTCCTCTGTGATCTCATAGCTACTGTGGGAACTTCTCTTTTTAAAATGTATTTTTATTGATTTCAGAGAAGAAGGGAGAGGGAGAGGGAGAGAGAGAGAACATCAATGATGAGAGAGAATCATGGATCAGCTGCCTCCTGCACGTCCCCTACTGGGGATCGAGCCTGCAACCTGGTTGATGCTCGGTCACTGAGCCACACCAGCCAGGCCCCAGTAGACTTAAAAAAAAAAAAAAAAAAATATATATATATATATATATATATATATATATATATATTATTGAGAGGAAGGGAGAGGGAGAGAGAGTTAGAAACATCGATGAGAGAGAGTCATCGATCAGCCGCTTCTTGCACGCCCCCTACAGGGGATGCACCCGCAACAAAGATACGGGCCCCTGACTAGAATCGAACCTGGGACCCTTCAGTCCGCAGGCCAGTGCTCTATCCACTGAGCCAAACCGGTTTCGGCCCCAGTAGACTTTTAACTAATTGCTGAGGGTAAAGATTTCATCCGAGTATCTCCAGTGCTTAGTTTAGTGTCACTTTAGTGTCTGGCACATAGTAGGTTAGTAAAAGTTTGTTAAGTTAATAAATGTATTGTTGAACTGCATGCTACCTTATACCAGATTAGTCATCTAATAAATATTTGTTAAAGAATAACAAGTGGATTTGTTTTAGGGCACAAGGGATCCGATTTGTGCCTTAACTGCATCGGATAAGACGTTGATTGTGGTAAGTGGTGAACAAAAATTACTAATAATAGTTGTTTAAATTATAAAAATAGAGCAAAGCAACATGTTCTGGATTTGACTATCATCTTATAGGGCACTTTATGTTTAATTGAATCCAACATGAGGAATAACAAAGTCTTAAAGATTGCCTCACAAATGGTTCATCTTTTGCAAAAAGCTGTTTGTAAAAGCAGTGGAATGAGGTCAGCTGGGGAGAGTTTGACACCAGGTTGAAGGAGCTGTCTAACGGTTAGCAGAAGAGTGGGGGTTGATGGTCGTCTAGGCTTAGAGGTTGCCTCCTCTGTGTGGCCTGCTGGTTTACCTTGGACAAAGTGCGTTGGCTCAGCTGCTTTGTAAGATTTAGGGGGAGGGGGTGGTGTGCTTGCTAGCCATTAAAATAAAGAAGTACATGGCACATTTTTTGCTGAATTTTTCAAATAACATCAGTGTCTAGGGTCTTTTCTTGAGTTCTGACATTTGAAAGTATTAATTTTAGAGATAAATATTGACTTGGACATAGTAATGCTGGCAGAGTCACTGAATTGGAATGATGGAAACCAAGCCTGAAGGGTGTCTGTTTCCAGTTCCAGTTCTATGCTTTAGCTGTTAGTTAATTTAAGGAGCAAACAATCGTCAGAACATGGTATTCATTTCTCCTCACTTAAAGAACGTGGTGTATGTTTTCAGCGGTTTGTCTGAGGTCTGTGGAATCTCTTCTTTTCTCTTTTGCTAGATGAGGGTGGCTTTTAAGGAAATATTGGCGTGTGTTTCTGACATTTGCAGGAAATAATAACTTGCAACTCAGAACAATTTACAAAAATTGATCTACCGTATTTTCCGGTGTATAAGATGACTGAGTGTATAAGACGACCCCCTAACTTTTCCAGTTAAAATATAGAGTTTGGGATATACTCGCCCTACAAGATGACACCTGGCATATAAGATGACCCCTGACTTTTGAGAAGATTTTCCTGGGTTAAAAAGTCATTTTATACGCCGGAAAATAAAGGTAGTTCCTAAATGAGAACCCATTTATAAAGAAACGCATTGAAGTAGTTTTATTACCAGCCACCAGTTTCGATGGAGAAGATGTCTTCTGCATTGAACACCTCTTTCCACGGTTGCAATGTAAACAGTTTTTAGAACTTGTACTTTTTCACACTTTTTAAGCCACAGGACCACCTTTTTCAAAAACAAAATCTTATTTTGTCGACACATTAAATATTGTAACGCCCACATGTCTTTTTTATACATTAGAAAACATCCCCACCCCCAACCCCGGGCACTCCCCGGCCTTTCTGACTGGCCCCTCTGGAGAGTCCCTGTGCAATAGCAGCGCTGCTCTGTGGAAGGGGACGGGCCTGGCTGCCAGGAGCCCTCACTGTGCCCCATTGCCCGGGCTCGGCTTGGGCACAGAGGGTTTGAAGACAGTGGTTCGCTCCCTAAGGCCTGCACAGTGTTATAGGGACTTACACTCTATTCTGTTTTTAAGCACATTTACTACCGATTGCATCACTGCTTTCTGATAACCTTCCTCACACATAGCAGCTAGACTTTCAGCAGCAACTGTTTCAGACAGTGACCTGATATATGAAGTTTAATGCAGTAAATGCTTTGTCTTTTAGCCTTTAATGTACCCTGAATATTACCCGAGACATCTGTAAATAGCACTAGGTATGTCTTCCTTGTGATGTAAGAATGTGTATATTATTGGAGACCTAGGTTTTTGACTTCTTTTTCAAATGCTACATGAAAACAATTGGATCACTTTCTGCCATTTTAGAAGTTTTTTTTTTAAAATATATTTTATTGGTATTTTACAGAGAGGAAGGGGAAGGGATAGAGAGTTAGAAACATCGATGAGAGAGAGACATCCTTCAGCTGCCTCTTGCACGCTCCCAACTGGGGATGTGCCTGCAACCACGGTACATGCCCTTGACCGGAATCGAACCTGGGACCTTTCAGTCCACAGGCCGATGCTCTATCCACTGAGCCAAACCGGTTTCGGCAGAATGTGTATATTATTGAAGAACTAGGTTTTTGACTTCTTTTTCAAATGCTACATGAAAACAATTGGATCACCTTCTGCCATTTTAAAAGTTTTTTTAAAAAAATATGTTTTATTGATATTTTACAGAGAGGAAGGGAAAGGGATAGAGAGTTAGAAACATCGATGAGAGAGAGACATCCTTCAGCTGCCTCTTGCACGCTCCCCACTGGGGATGTGCCTGCAACCACGGTACATGCCCTTGACTGGAATCAAACCTGGGACCTTTCAGTCCGCAGGCCGACGCTCTATCCACTGAGCCAAACCGGTTTCGGCAACTTTTAAAAGGTTTTGATTAACTTAGGAGGGGTATATGTACTCAATAAGGGGATTGGCTATGGTACCATCACTTTGATTTTGAAACAAATTATGAACAGATAGAGAGACCTGTAGTTGTAATTTAATATTGATCTGTAAAATATTGTGGAATTTTGCTTAATCCAAAGTAATTTCCATAGGGTCGTGAATCTGGCGCCATCCAGAGATACAGTCTTCCCAACGTTGGTTTGATTCAAAAATATTCCCTTAATTGTCGAGCCAACCAGTTATCGCTGAACTGCAACTCTAGGTGAGTCTGAAGCCCCTTCAAGCAGATGTGTGACTTAGACGTTATCAGTGTGGATTGCTAGGTTTATGTCATAGAGGCAAAGATACGTATGGGTGTGTTTAAACTTGCCTTATAGCTCAGTGGGGTTTTACTATACTGTATTTGTATTTAAGTATTTATATTTTTGGTACCGTATTTGTATTTAAATATTTATATTTTTGGTACTGTATTTGGTTTAGATGTCTTTCTCTAATTGGGCAAAACATAGAGATGCTAGTGCAGTGTTTAAGTTATTTATATGCCAGTTGCTTTAATCTCCCTGGATATCTTTCCCTCACAAGGAAGCAAAGTGGAGAGCAGCCCATGTCTTCTATCACATTTGTAAAACTATGTTTAAAGTCAGTTTTGTTTTGTTTTTAAAGATAATCGAGTTATTTTTCAAAAAATATATTTTATTGATTTTTTACAGAGAGGAAGGGAGAGGGATAGAGAGTTAGAAACATCGACGAGAGAGACATCGATCAGCCGCCTCCTGCACGCCTCCCACTGGGGATGTGCCCACAACCAAGGTCCATGCCCTTGGTTGACCGGAATCAAACCTGGGACCCTTCAGTCCGCAGACCGGCGCTCTCTCCACTGAGCCACACCGGTCTCGGCTAGCGTCAGTTTTTGATAGAAGGCCCCCTCCGCCCGGGTTGCTGGGTCCTCATCACATTCGCGATCGCCGGCAGTAACGTCCCCCTTCTCCCCCGCCCCCACGTCATGACCGGCAGCCGCCTGGCCATCATAGACAACGCGGGCGTCCTCACCTTCTTTGACCTGGACGCGCGGGTGACGGACAGCACGGGACAACAGGTCGTCGGCGAGCTGCTGAAGCTGGAGCGAAAGGACGTCTGGGATATGAAGTGGGCCCGAGACAACCCCGACTTGTTCGCCATGATGGAGAAGACAAGAATGTATGTTTTCAGAAACTTGGACCCTGAGGTAAAGACAAGACATGGGCGTTCAGGGCACATAAGTCACACCAGCACGGATGCCACGATCGGGGCGCTTCTCCGTTGCTTCCCCATGAGATCTGTTGGTGGTGTCTGCACGAGTTTCTGGAAGTAAACAGGAGCGTTTCCGTGGCGCTTTAAAGTACAGTGGTACCTCGAGATACGAGTGCCCTAACATATGAGATTTTTGAGATACGAGCCGTCGAGCAAGCGGTTTTTCGCTTTGAAATACGAGCAACAGTTGAGATAGGAGTCATCGTGCGGATCGGCCGGCTGCACACGACCCACCAGTTTACCGAGACTCGAGCCTCTCATAGTTTCCCACGCCTCAAGGTGACGGAACGAATTAAACTCGTATCTCGAGGTATCACTGTATTTGGCCTTACGGGGGAGGGATACCCGTCCTTCACATGCTCTCTGCGTCCTGAGAGGCTGTGCCGGGGAAAAGTGCTTCTTAAGTAGCTTTAACAGAGCAGCCTTCTTCTGCTTAAATCTGAGCTTGTTGTCTGGCTTGGCCAGCACTCAGGTTTCTGTGAGATTTACAGCCCGATGAATTTTTATAACCTCGCCGCTGACTGCGTTTCTCCATCCACCATGCTCTTCTGTTCTCATTCACGAGGACCCGCTGGCTGCCGTCCCCATGCGGTTAACTCACTTGGCTATTTATGTTGAAGAAGGAAAATTTTCTACGATTAAGTGTAACCTTTGTTTTTGTCTTTAAAGGAACCCATTCAGACTTCGGGATATATTTGCAACTTTGAGGACTTAGAAATTAAATCTGTTTTATTGGACGAGATATTAAAGGAATTTGTTTTTTGTTTTTTTTTGTTTTAATCCTTACTGGGGAGGAGAAGGTGAGAGAGAGAGAAACATTGATGTGCAAGAGGAATATCAATTGGTTGCCTCCCATAGGAATGTGCCCCAACCGGGGATTGAACCTGAAATCGAGGCATGTGCCCCGACCGGGAATCAAACCTGCATCCTTTTGGTAGGGATGACACTCCAACTAACTGAGCCATAGTGGCCAGGGCAGGGTAATTCTTAAAAAAACAATGTCTGCTGCTGGCTCGACTGGGATTAATTTTGCAGCAAGAAGTGTGGGGTCCCGGTTAGGGGTATGCATTAAGGAGTCAGTCTATCTGGGTCCCACCTACACTGTGCACCTTCAGACAGCTCCCTCTTCTTCAGAGCGTCACTTTCCTGTTTTTACCTCTATCAGATATGGATAATGGTGACACCTACCTGATAGGATTATGATTTATAAGGTGCAAAAAGCACTTAGCACTGTACTAGGACCAAGAACTCAAAAATGGTAGCTAGTGCCAAAACCGGTTTGGCTCAGTGGATAGAGCATCGGTATGTGGAATGAGAGGTCCCAGGTTCAATTCCCGTCAAGGGCATGTACCTTGATTGCGGGCACATCCCCAGTAGGGGATGTGCAAAAGGCAGCTGATCCATGTCTCTCTCAGATCGATGTTTCTAACTATCCCTCTCTATTCCTCTCTATAAAAAATCAATAAAATATATATTTAAAAACATGGTAGCTAGTTATTGTAATTTTTCTATGAATAACAAAGAGGTCCTGAAGAAACGTTGGACAATGTACTTAGTTCTTTTTTGATCCTAGGATACTTGAGTAACTTTTTCTTTGAAAATTCACCATCTTTCATTTTTCCAGGTTTTTAAAAATAACCTATTTCTGGTTCCAGATAGCTCTTCAAACCCCTACTTTGGTCTTCATTAACCATCATTTGAGAATGAGTTTGAGCCTCATTTTACCCAAAGCACTTCCTTTCGATATGTACTTCGTGTATTTTGGGGAATCAGAGGAGGAGACTTTACATTTCCAGGAGCTGGCTGCAGTTTGGAGCCTGTTTTTCCCGTTTTGGTTGGATATGGAAGTTACCGGCATTTTATCATGAACCCGTTTTTGCTTTCCTCCATCATGACCACCTGCAGCCGCAGGATGGGCCACCCACAGTTCCGCTGGGATGTCAAGGGTGCGGAGCCCACAGGCACCTGGAAGGTGTGAAAAGGCTTCGGGGAGAAAGGGCAGCCTCCCCCGCTGGTCTGAAAATGGGGGGAGAGAGCGGGAAGGAGACCGGCATGAGGCTTTTTCGTAGTTAAAGGGTAGTTGTTTAGACTCATATTTACATCTTTTGGGAAAGCCGACCAGCACAAGGCCTTATCTCTTCGTTCATAGAGAGGAAGAGGGAGAACATGTGTTCTCTGATGTTATGTGTTCACTCTACATGGGACAATAGCTGCAGACGGAGCCGGTTCTGTTCTTTCACACATCTGAACAGGGACACGTCTCTCCTTCCTGGTTGCGAAATGCTCTCCGCGTGGGGCGCAGCCAGATGCTCCCGTCGGGGATGATAGAATCCTGGGTCGCAGTAGCACCGCACGCTTCGCCTGTGATGTTTGACATTGACCGCCTTTAAGCTTCGCCTCTGCGCGGCCTCCCAGCTGACGGACGGCAGGCAGGCCCCGCAAAGAGCTGTCAGCCAGAAGGCGGGGGAACTAGGATTTGAGCCAGGCCTGTCTGAATCCCAGCCTCCGGCTCTTCATCTACTTCCTCCTCTGTGCCTGGAGCTCCCCAAGGACTCCCCAGTTTCTAGATGCAGGGGTTCACCTTTTCAGAGGACTGGTCTCTGGGGGCCATTGCTGTTGGCACCCGGGAACTCTCATTTTCCCAGACGCTTAGCTTTTCATTACGTGGAATAGGCAGCATGCTGCTGAGTTCATTACAACCTCTTGTTTCCTTCCTTAGGCCATTAGCCCTTCCCTGCGAGACGGGCCTTCCCTGAGCACCAGCTCTTTTTCTTTTGTTCCCCTGCTGCTCACCAGCCCGGGGAGCAAACCGTTTCACCCCTGGGCTGAGAGGGAGGGGACGGAGGGGGGGGTAGAGGCCGTACCCCCACTTTTGCTGCTCTCCTGGAGGCCCAGCACTTTGGACAGGAAGTCGGCAGAGCCTCGGGAATAGACCACAGACTGATTGAGCGGAAGGAGACCAGGCTGCCTGAGTGTCCCTTCTACCCTGTCCCCTCTTCCTGCAGGCGGCCTGCTAGCCTAGGAGGCGTATTTTCGGGGTAACTCAAAAGACCCAAACCGGGGGGCTTCTTTACTTCCAAGCTCTGCCTTTTGTGATGCAGTTTTTTTTAAAAATATTTTTTATTGATTTTTTACAGAGAGGAAGGGAGAGAGAGAGAAAGTCAGAAACATCGATGAGAGAGAGACATCGATCAGCCGCCTCCTGCACGCCCCACAGTGGAGATGTGCCCGCAAGCAAGGTACATGCCCCCAACCGGAATCGAACCCGGGACCCTTCAGTCCGCAAACTGGTCTCGGCTGTGATGCAGTTTTTTATTAAACTGTGAAAAAAGAAACATACTCCACAGGCAACTATTTGAATTTCTTTCCTTCCATCTTCCCTGTTTAGAATCCGGAACATCCCAACAAGGATTACATAATTAACTTTGAGATTCGGTCCCTGCGAGATAGCCGCGCGCTGATTGAGAAGGTGGGGATTGAAGATGCGTCTCAGTTCATAGAGGACAATCCGCACCCCCGGCTCTGGTATGTAGGAGTAGAAGCCCTCCCCAAGTGGCTGGCCGGTGTTTTCTTTTTAATTAAAAAATACTTTTAATTGATTTTAGAGAGGAAGGGAAAGGAAGAGAGAGAGAAACATCAATGATGAGAGAGGATCATTGGTTAGCTGCCTCCTGCACGCCCCCTGATATTAGGGGATCGAGGCCCCAACCCAGGCATGTGCCCTTGACTAGAATCTAATCCGGGACCCTTCAGCCTGCAGGCAGATGTTCTACCCACTGAGCCAAACTGGCTAGGACTGGTGGGTGCTTTTAAATCCTCAGCTCTGGCTCTCTCTCCTGCCACCCTCCATCGGATGGCCTTTTTGCTCTCATTCTTTTTCTTCTTTTTTTAAAAATATATTTTATTGATTTTTCACAGAGAGGAAGGGAGAGAGATATAAAGTTAGAAACATCGATAAGAGAGACATCGATCAGCCGTCTCCTGCACGCCCCCTACTGGGGATGCACCCGCAACCATCGTACATGCCCTTGACCGGAATCGAACCTGGGACCTTTCAGTCCGCAGGCTGAAGCTCGTTCTTCTTTTTTAATTAAATATATTTTATTGATTTTTCACAGAGAGGAAGGAAGAGGGATAGAAAGTCGATGAGAGAGAGAGAGACATCGATCAGCCGCCTCCTGCACACCCCACACTGGAGATGTGCCCGCAAGCAAGGCACATGCCCCTGACCGGACTCGAACCCGGGACCTTTCAGTCCGCAGGCTGATGCTCTATCCACTGAGCCAAACCGGGTCTCGGCTCATTCTTCTTTTTAAGATAAATTCATTTTAGATGTGGGAGACCTCAACATAGACATAACACTAAATGAAGTGGGCATAGAAATGTGTGAGAATACTCGCTCCCCACCGTGTTCCCCTGGAAACCATAGTCCCAGTCCCTGAGTTCTGGGTCAGGCCTGGTTTGCCAGGAGCTTGCCACAGGCCTGTGGGGCGCTTTTTCCGGAAGGCGCCTGCTGGCGGAGGCGGCCCTGCAGCGGCTGGAGCTGCCCACCGCGGAGCAGGCCTTCGTGCACTGCAAGGACTACCAAGGCATCAAGTTCGTGAAGCGCCTGGGCCACCTGCAGAGCGAGGCCGTGAAGCAGGCGGAAGTGGCGGCCTACTTCGGCAGGTTCGAGGAGGCCGAGAAGATGTATCTGGACATGGACAGGAGGTCAGTGCTGGGGGGCGGCCTCCGGGGCACTGCCAGAGGGTGGCACTGCTTTGTGAAGGAGGAACATACCCTGTTTCCCCGAAAATAAGACAGTGTCTTATATTAATTTTTGCTCCCAAAGAGGCACTAGGTCTTATTTTCAGGGGATGTCTTATTTTTCCACGAAGAAGAAGACGGTACACATTGATTGTTGAACAAAAAAAAAAGGAAATGTGTGACCTGTCTACAGGACGGTAGTCGTTGTCATCACAAACCAGCTCACGGATGGTCCGCAGCGCAGCCGGAGCTGTTCGGGCAGGGCGAGGTCTCTTTAAATCAGGAGTCAGACGCCTGACGGTCGCTCGCTTCGGGGGTCTTCTATTCCGGGGAGGCCTTATGATCGGGGAGGTCTTATTTTGGGGGGGGATGCCTTCTATGACAGCGAGAGGCAAAACGGGAGGTAGGTCTTATTTTCGGGGGATGTCTTACTTTCGGGGAAACAGGGGTAAAACAGTCTAACGGCACCAGACCATTTCTTTTAGAAAATCATTTCAGGTTGGAGTACAACCTATATATTCCACGTGCCCCCCTCGTTAATTTATGGCTTGCAACGTGGGGCCGTTTTCTGAGTTTTCACACGTGTGAATAGCTGGCCCCGGGAGATGCTTTCAGTGCGTAGGAAAAAGCATCACGTGAGCACGGCGACCGGGGGCTTTTCTCATTTATGACACAGTCCCTGTTTGGCTTTAGGCCATTGTTTAACTTACTGTTGTCCAGGAGCATGAAGTAACAATCAAACGTATTTAGGGATCGAGTTTTACTCTTTATGTTTTATTTTAGATTCATAGAAAATGATGAGCTTCATTTCAGCTCTAAACATTGTCTAATTTTTATTAATATTATTTGTACTTGTGAGAGGCCCTTCCTGTAACGTAAGCCCCTGAAAAGAAAGATAAAGCGAAACACGTTTTTATATGTTTGGTTTTTCAGTAAACCTGATCATGTCTGAGAAATTGGTGGAAAGACGTGATTATTATTTAAAAAAAGTCATTATTTTGCCGGAGAGATTGGAAGTCCAGGAAAACGGGAGGAGGGAAATGGTTTCCTTTTCCCTATTCCAGGTTCTCCCCGTTGCCTCCGACCCTGTCAGGTTCCGTTTCTAAAATGTGGGGAGAATCGCCGTGTCTGGGAGAGTTCATTGCTGGGTATTCTCAGTGCCCTGGAATGGGACCTGGCACACAGTAGGCGCTGGATACCTCTGTGCCCAATGAGGGGATCAGGGAGTGAGCGGACATCGGGGTTCGCAGGGACCTTGCCATTGGCCTGCGGCTGAAGCTGGGGGACTGGTTCCGAGTGCTGCAGCTGCTGAAAACCGGCTCGGGCGACGCGGACGACAGCCTCCTGGAGCAAGCGCACAGCGCCAGCGGCGACTACTTTGCTGACCGGCAGAAGTGGTGAGTGAGGAGCCTGCCCGGCCCGCCCACCCAGGCAAAGCCCGGGCACCGCGGCTGCCAGCTGCTGGCACGCTCGCCTGGGGAGTGATGCTCAGGATCCTGAGCTTCAGGCGGCTCCGGGCTCACGCGGGGAGCAGGCGATGCTGGGCTCACGCGGGGAGCAGGCGATGCTGCTGCTGGTTGTCGGAGCAGCTCGGCCTGACCCCCGAGTTTGCAGACTCCGAAACCTCGAGCTTTTCGCTCCCGGCAGCTCCCCCTGCGTGAGGCCGCCGTGTGCAAGCCTGAGCCTTTCTGTGACTCATTCCCCACACAGCAAAGCCGGGACTCTGCGGTGGCTGATTTTGTTATTGTAGATCAGTGGTTCTCCGCCTTCCTGAGGCCACCACCCTGGCATACAGCTCCTCATAGGGGGGTGACCCCCAGCCATGAAATGTTGCTACTGTGATGCATCGTGATGTCAATATCTGCATTTTCCGACGGTCTTAGGCAGCCCCTGTGGAAAGGTCGTTCGACTCCCAAAGGGGTCGCGACCCCCAAGTTGAGAACCGCTGTTGTAGATTGCTTTCAGAAATCATTGGCTTTTATTCTTAAGTTTTCATTAAAAAAAAAAAAAAAATATATATATATATTATTGATTTTTTTACAGAGAGAAAGGAAGAGGGATAGAGGGTTAGAAACATCGATGAGAGAGAAATATTGATCAGCTGCCTCCTGCACGCCCCCTACTGGGGATGTGCCCGCAACCAAGGTACATGCCCTTGACCGGAATCGAACTTGGGACCTTTCAGTCCACAGGCCGACGCTCTATCTATCCACTGAGCCAAACCGGTTTTGGCTTAAGTTTTCATTTTGAGCAATATGCTTTTCAATTGATGTCAGTGTTTGGAAGGACCACTGTGTATCAGATTAAAACAGTATTAAGACTATTCAAAGAATGTTTATATTCAAAGCATGCTTCACAGTTTTAGATTCTACCTCCGCCCCCCAATTTATATGCTTCAAAGACATTTTGTAACTGAAGATGTTGACTAGAATAATCCTCGTAATTCCAATAAAGGAATATTTTTTGGGTGAAAGTGCTATTTATGAGGAGATTCACATTAGCTTTAAAAGTTTTCCTTTTTTCTCCCACAGGTTGAATGCTGTACAATATTATGTACAAGGCCAAAACCAGGAACGCTTAGCTGAATGTTATTACATGTTAGAAGATTGTGAGGGGTTGGAGAATCTTGCCAATTCACTTCCAGAAAACCACAAGTTGCTTCCAGTAGGTATTGTAAATTGAAGTTTTTGAAGTTGTTGGTTTACTTTATAAGGCTTTTATGTTATAGTCAGGATAGATCCTCTGTAGAAAGGAAAATCTTAAATGAATCTGTAATCTTAGTTTCTTAGATGTGGAACAATGCTTTCAATTGCTAAAACATTACATCAATAGTACAGAATCCTTAAAAGTGGAGGAAAACCTAATAACATTCCTGCTACTTTAACATGATCACAGTTCTGCGTAGTCTTACCAGTTTTATAAAATTGCTTATAAAAATTAGCTGAATCGTGACATATTTACACATGAAATGATATGTGATCAGAGATTTGCTTTTGAATCTGTGTCTGGTGCTTAGTGAGTGTGTGTATGTTTGACATTTGCTGTAACGAAAGTTAAAAAAGAGAGCTTGACTTTTATTAGTTTATATTAACCATAAATATTTAGTGTTAAAAAAGAGAAACTTTTACAAGTTCTCTGTAACTTGGTCCTTTTTAAGTATCTTTACTTGTTGGATGTTGGTAAGGAGTTTGCCTCTGACTTGCTTTATCCAAAATGTAAACCACTGAGCAGTGTAACACCGTAGAGTCAGCAGCTCTGAACTGCAGGGCCTGCACATGGATCAGCTGTCAGCTCTGCCCCAGAAATGTTGTCTCTGAACTCATAGGTGCGTACAGAATTCTGATGAGTCCGTTTTCTCTGTTGTGAATTAGAGCAGTTATCCCTGTGGTAGGGGCATCTCACACACCTTCATCCTCAGTCCTGTGTGCTTTCTGGAGTGAGAGAGAAGCGGAAATGACCTCTAACCTGGGGTCTAACGACAGCGACAGCGTAGCCCGTGTGGGTGTTGTCTGTCAGTGTGTCTGATGATGCAGAAAAAACTCTTGCTATAGAGTCTCCAGAATAGTAATGTTATCAGGTCACTACTAAGTATTCTATCTATAGTAACACTTAAATAACTAAAAGAACGAAGAACTTAAAACAGTGCTACACATTTCAAATCAAGTTTTGAAGCGGTTTTTAATGGTACGGTAAAGTGTACATAATATTTAAGTGGGAAAGGCAGGACACAAAGCCTTATACAGGGTTTGGCAAAGTAGGTTTACAGTTGTTTATATGGAAAATAATACACATTAATAATAGTAATTACTAATCTATAAGAAAAGCATAAGATACTAATTAGACCGAACGAAGCCGAGGCTGTGAGGGAAGCCCAGGTCCTGGTGCCAGAGGGAAGCTGGTGCTGGCAGCCAGGGCAGGGAGCCCACTCCTGCACGGATTTTGTGCACTGGGCCTCTAGTTACTTGTTGGAAGCTGCCCATCGCCTTCACTAGCAGAGAGGTGTGGACAAGGAGTCGGAAGGCTGGTCAACCTTGAGCTCTGGCAAGGGTCCGAGCCACGCACTCACTGTCTAGTTGAGACAATGGTAGCTGAAGCAACTTCCACCTTTTAGTCTCATGTTAATCCTTGCTGATGGGTTATCATCCAGCTGTTACTGTAATTGCCGGCCTAAGGGCTGTGGGTGGACCCCAAACCTGAATAAAAGGGATCGCAAGGCCAGAGCAAAGCGTAGTCCTTTCTTGGGCTTCCGCCTGGCCCCCAATTCCCAAATTAATATTTTCTTGTCTAGTCTCTTTCATTTGTGTGCGGCCTCTTCCAAAACCAGAACCCTGAACCTGAACCCTGAACCCTGAACCCCATGCGGGACATGGTACTCACAGTTACTAAATAATGATACAAGAATAAACTCTGTTTCCCATGCTCACAACTGTAGACCTACCTTTGCCCCACCCTGTATGGTATGATTACAATCCAGCTCTACCTCATACACACACATTTATTCAGAGGACAGAGATGTTAGGAATTTCCATCAGACTGTTGAGAACAGTCTGCTCTGGGTAATAAGATTCTGAGTAACCACATTTTGGTGTTTTGAAAAATTTTAACCATAAGAATGTGTTAGTTTATAATCCCAAAATATAAGCATTACTTTTTAAAAGATAGTTGGTAC
The DNA here is from genome assembly GCA_011751065.1 of Lasiurus cinereus. Classification (NCBI taxonomy): domain Eukaryota; kingdom Metazoa; phylum Chordata; class Mammalia; order Chiroptera; family Vespertilionidae; genus Lasiurus; species Lasiurus cinereus. The sequence continues at coordinate 64,384,781 of JAAGEH010000041.1, forward strand.
AAAATATACTTTTATGATATTTCTCAAAATATTTTAAAAGGAGGGGTGGGGAAAGAACAACTCTGGCCAATTAGATTCAGAAAGAAAAGAAAATATTCTGGAAATGGCCAGTCCAGCCCAGTCGGTGGGATGTTTTTCTGTGTGGTTTTCTCTCCTGCCCACCGCCCTCTGAGGGAGCTGTTTCGGGTCCAGTGTCCTGACCTGATGAATGGACAGCTTGTTGGGGTGTTCTTTATAGAGATATTGGGGAGCTCGGGGAATAAGAGTTCCTGTAAGCCTCCAATGAACAGTTACCTTTGAGGGTACCATTTGCCTTCAAGGCTTTTATTACCACTAGTGTGGGTTTGTTTTACAGGCCGGCGTTTCTGTAAACTGGCTTCCAGAAAGAAAAGAGTCAGTGTCTTCAGGTCCTGGTTAAAAATCTGAGCCCCGTGGAGGCAGGGGAACACGGGTTTATAGAGGGTGATGCTTAGCATCGTTCTGGTTGGTGGTCCCTGTCCCTCGGTCCGTTTAAATGCAAAATTAGCCGAAACCGGTTTGGCTCGGTGGATGGAACGTTGGTCTGCGGACTGAGGGGTCCCAGGTTCGATTCCGGTCAAGGGCATGTACCTGGGTTGCGGGCACATCCCCAGTAGGGGGTGTGCAGGAGGCGGCTGATCGATGTCTTTCTCTCATCGATGTTTCTAACTCTCTATTCCTCTCCCTTCCTCTCTGTAAAAAAACCAATAAAATATATTAAAAAAAAATAAATGCAAAATTACCATAACCACCGGTCCATTTGATCCGCCCCTGTTCCCAGGAGGTCTGTCAGTTACAGCAGAAGTGATGTTTTGGTGTGGGAAATCTGAGAGTGTGGTTTTGTCCTTGCAGGAAATAGCACAGATGTTTGTGAGAGTGGGAATGTGCGAACAAGCAGTGACTGCGTTTTTGAAATGTAATCAACCAAAGGCAGCGGTTGACACCTGTGTACATCTCAACCAAGTAAGGAGCGGGACACGAAGTCACCACGTTCGTCCTTCCGAAACTGGGGTCCACGTAGGGGTTGGGGGGCCTGGGATGAGATCAGTGAAAGCAGACAGGATGTCTGTTACTTAGTCGAGGACTGACAAAAGGTTGGCCTTCCCTCACCTCTTGAAGTGCCACCATCAGGGGTGACGCAGTCAGAGCCAGCTCATTGTGGGAACAGGAAGTGATCCCGGGCTCGAGTCTGGCAAGTTTTTATCTGGAAGCAATTTCATAATTTTCTGCATTTTGTTAGGACTGGGTTTTGTTTCCAGAGAAGGACCAGGTAATGACTATGGCAAGAGGAAAGGATTGAGTTACTTTCTTAATATTTCTTTTGGCAAATAGATATCCTTTTGCCGTGAAAAGAAAATGTACACTGGATATTTTAAAGAGCTGGGGTTCGACCAAAATCGAAGTGCAGAATTGCTGTTGACATTGTTCACCATCCCCGCATTCTTTTAAGTGTTTTCCCAAAGTATTTTATAAAGCCCCATTTGCTTTATAAAAAAATATCTTTCGAATGTTATATCTGCGAGGATATTTTCTTAGCTGAAATTGCATATGTTGTTTCACTATACACATCTTTTTCTCATAGCTTGAGCAGAGTTAGAATGTTAAGGTTAAGGTGATTATCCACTTTAAAGTTTTCCTTTTCGAATGTGCTTCTGAAGCAAAAGCCAAGTCTTAGATCATGTCATCGTTTTGATGCATGTTTTACTTGTAAAACTTATCATTGCTTTTATTGTAAGTGATTTTAAAAAACATATACCGTTTTAATTTTAATATAGCATTAGTATTATAAACCTGAAGATTTATTGTGTGAATTCTATGATATGTGACTTTAAGTGCCTAGATAACTGAATGGTATATTTTTTCTCCTAGTGGAACAAAGCTGTTGAGTTGGCTAAAAGTCATAATATGAAAGAGATTGGATCCCTGTTAGCGAGGTATGCAGCTCACTTACTGGAAAAGAATAAAACTCTTGATGCCATAGAACTCTATCGGAAAGCCAATTACTTTTATGATGCTGCTAAACTGATGTTTAAGGTACGTAATCTTGTTAGCATTTGGGTTGTTCTGGCTACCAGCGTTTTCTTAGATATCAAAGAACATGTTTTCCATTTTGTTTGGAAACAAATATTTGTTGTAGCAAAATACCTCTGGTTTTATTACTACTATAGCAATGTGTTATCTTATTATTATTATTACCTTTACTAACGGGCTACTTATTAATATTAGCATCTTATTAATATTATCAATTATGTGTTTATTTAATACTGACGTTGAAGAATTATAGAGCTTTTAGGAACCACAAAGTACAATTTCCCTTAACTGGGAATTAAGTCCTGTTGACAATAGAATTTGAGTTCCTTAAAATGCACACGTTTTAAAGACATTATACTTTTTATAATATGCATTTGGCAGGAAGGTGACTAGTCCAGTATGAGTGTATGCACATTTTACATTCTGTTCTTTTCCCATTTGCTTTATTGAAAAAATGAGAAATTTCCCTCAGAATTGTTTAAATAAAAAATTCTGAAGGGAATAGCATGTTAAAGCCATTTACTCTGGGTACTTAGAACATTATTTAAAAAATTTCTTTGTGCCCTAGCTGATTTGGCTCAGTGGATAGAAGATTGGCCTGTGGATTGAAGGGTCCCGGGTTTGATTCCAGTCAAGGGCACATACCCCGGTTTCGGGCTTGGTCCCCAGTAGGGGGCGTGCAGGAGGAAGCAGATCAATGATTCTCTCTCCTCATTTATGTTTCAATCTCTCTCCCTTCTCCCTTCCTCTATGAAATCAATAAACATATTTAAAAAAAAGAAAAAAAAATCTCTTTGTTATGGAAAATGCTACCCATTCCATGAATGCTTTCTTCATTCTGACTTGACATCTGTTATTTTCTAAGAATCGTGTAAGTTCTAACTTCAAGGGTTAAACACTAAGAAGGAACTAAGTACTTATCAGTACAAAGAAAAACAAAGTGGGTTTAAAAATATTTAAAATGAGGGATATTTATATTCCATCCTACTGCCTTTCCTCCTTTTTAAAGAGAATTAAATTTAGAGATGATTATATCCGTACAGATAGAGATTGAGCAATATCTCCCCCCAATTCTTTAAATGCTTCAAGATTGCAGATGAAGAGGCGAAGAAAAGAACCAAACCTCTGTGTGTCAAGAAGCTGTATGTGCTGTCAGCCTTATTGATAGAGCAGTACCACGAGCAGATGAAGAACGCGCAGCGAGGCAAAGTGAAAGGCAAGAGTTCGGAGGTAAGTGGACCTTCTGTAAGTCATACGAAGTGTTTCAAGACAAACAATCCAACTTCTCTTTCTGGGCAGGCCGTGTAATTTGCTTATTTACCTTTATTTCCTTAAATGATATGAGGAAAGGAATGACGGATATGGAATTAGGACTCACATTTTGGAAATTTTTACTTGGAAGTATTGAAAACTGTTTTTACTATCAGACTCATCTACAGTCTGCTTGAATTTCTTACTTAGTACATCCTTTCTAATCTGTGAGTCCTAAAAATTTTCTAGGTTATGTGTATTATTATTATTATTATTATTTTTAATATATTTTATTGATTTTTTACAGAGAGGAAGGGAGAGAGAGAGAAAGTCAGAAACATCGATGAGAGAGAGACACCGATCAGCCGCCTCCTGCACGCCCCACAGTGGAGATGTGCCTGCAAGCAAGGCACATGCCCCCGACCGGAATCGAACCTGGGACCTTTCAGTCCGCAAGCCGACGCTCTATCCACTGAGCCAAACCGGTCTTGGCTATGTGTATTATTTTAATATGCAAATGAATCTCTTATTAAAGTTTGATCACTTCTCTTTTTTTTTGTAAAATATATTTTATTGATTTTTTACAGAGAGGAGGGGAGAGGGATAGAGAGTTAGAAACATCGATGAGAGAGAGACATCGATCAGTTGCCTCTTGCACGCCCCCTAATGGGGATGTGCCCGCAACCAGGATACATGCCCTTGACCGGAATCGAACCTGGGACCCTTCAGTCCGCAGGCTGACGCTCTATCCACTGAGCCACACCGGTTTCAGCTGATCACTTCTCTTTTAAAATTTGAGCCATCCTTTCACAATGTATGTGTATAGTAAATCACCACAATGTATACTTTAACTATTTTTTTTTCTTTTTTTAATATATTTTATTGATTTTCTATAGAGAGGAAGGGAGAGAGATAGAAAGTCAGAAACATCGATGAGAGAGAGAGACATCAATCAGCCGCCTCCTGCACGCCACACAGTGGAGATGTGCCCGCAAGCAAGGTACATGCCCCCAACCGGAATCCAACCTGGGACCTTTCAGTCCATAAGCCGATGCTCTATCCACTGAGCCACACCGGTCTCGACTACTTTAACTATCTTATATTTACATAAATTACACCTCGGTCAAGCTGAAGACAATCTGATCCTATCCGTTTGATTAGAACAGGAGTTATAATGGAGAAATGAAGTCTATAATGCCTGTTCATTTAGAGACGGCAACGCAGCACCTTCAGAGGTGATCGTGGTTGCGGCCCCTGTGGCTGGGCAGTGTGAGTGCTCGCGCCTTTCACATTTAATGGGTACCGTGTGCCCCGCTTGCAGGCCACGTCGGCGCTGGCGGGCCTGCTGGAGGAGGAGGCGCTGTCGGCGAGCAGCCGGCTCACGGACAGCGCGTGGCGGGGCGCCGAGGCGTACCACTTCTTCACCCTGGCACAGCGGCAGCTCTACGAGGGCTACGCGGACAGCGCGCTCAAGACAGGTGGGCCAGGCGCTCCCCGGGTCCGGCCACCGTTAGAGGCGGGGCAGGAGGGGGGGCTCCTCTCACCGCCCTGATAGTCATTCCCGTCCCCCTCTTCCCTGTGGGTCTGTTTTCATACGTTCCAGATGGGCTCTCTACAGTGTGTCTGTGCATTCCCCTCTCGGACGCGTTCTTTTTCTTTTTCTTTTTTTAAAACATATTTTACTCATTTTCTACAGAGAGGAAGGGGGAGAGAGTTAGAAACATGGATGGGAGAGAAACATCAATCAGCCGCCTCCTGCACGCCCCCAATTGGGGATGTGCCCGCAACCAAGGCACGTGCCCTTGACCGGAATCGAACCTGGGACCCTTCAGTCTGCAGGCCGACACTCTATCCACTGAGCCACACCGGTTTGGGTGAGAATTATCTTACAAACAAGGACACGTGAATGCCTGAACCTTGGTGCTTTCAGATGGGCCATGACAGTACTGTAGGCGCTGTCACCATCCACCGCCTTCCTGTAGAGTCTGGGTTGGGCCACTGTGAGGTCACCAGGCCGCTGCTCGTGTCATCACCAGCTCATCACACCCTCCTGGGTCATCGATCTGTACTTCCAGCACCGGCGCTGTTAGCTGGCGTCAGCGACCCTGGAGATCATGTAGCGTGCTTCTTCCTGCCAGTGCCCTGACCTCCACCATGGTTTCCTTTCCTTCCTTCCTTCCTTCCTTCCTTCCTTCCTTCCTTCCTTCCTTCCTTCCTTCCTTCTTCCTTCCTTTCTCTTTCTTTCTTTCTTTTTCTTTCTTTCTTTCTTTACTTTCTCTCTCTCTCTCTCTCTCTCTTTCTTCTTTCCTTCTTTATTTTATATATTTTTATAGAGAGGAAGAGAGAGGGATAGAAAGCCAGAAAAATCGATGAGAGAGAAACACCGATCAGTTGCCTCCTATACACCTCCTACTGGGGATGTGCCTGCAACCAAGATACCTGCCCTTTGACCGGAATTGAACCTGGGATCCTTCAGTCTGCAGGTTGGCGCTCTATCCACTGAGCCAAATTGGTTAGGGCACTATTGTTTTCTCTGACTTTGCTCAAGTTCATGTAGAACAAACTAAGACAGCAGCACGGGTTCTTTCCCGGGCGCGAGGAGAAAGGCTGCACCATCCTCACTGTCCTTTCTCCCCAGCTCTCCACCTGAGAGACTATGAGGACATCATCCCTGCCGTGGAGATCTACTCTCTGCTCGCCCTCTGCGCGTGCGCCAGCGAAGCCTTTGGGACGTGCTCGAAGGCCTTTATTAAACTCGAGTCTCTGGAGAGCCTCACGCCTGAGCAGAGACAGCAGTATGAAGATCTGGCGATAGAAATCTTCACCAAACACACGCCAAAAGATAACAGGAAGTCGGAATTGGACAGTCTTCTCAAAGGGTAAGGCTAACTGTAACTAGCGAGTGTCATTCTACCTTCTTAGAAGTTTGCATTTCTATATGTATAATAGTGTGATGTACTAGTAGTAGGTAGAGCACCAGGTTTTGAAGTAGGTTACTGCAGTATGATATATTAATTCCAAAAGAGTATAGATATGAGAATTATCTTCTTTTGTTTTAAAAAATATATATATTATTAACACATCTATTTGGAGCTCTTTTTTGGGGCCTTCTCATTTGCTACTCGTTCTACCAGGTCCGAGCACTAGAATTTTCCTCCAGTTTATTATTTCGGATAGTGCCTCAGTGGCTATTTAGTCTTAGAAGTATATTAATGCTTTGTTTTCTCATTGTAAGAAAAGTTTTTAAGTTTACCTTGAAATATTTTTTAAATACATTTTATTTATTTTTTTACAGAGAGGAAGGGAGAGGAATAGAAAGCTAGAAACATCGATGAGAGAGAAACATCGATCAGCTGCCTCCTGCACACCCCCTACTGGAGATGTGCCCGCAACCAAGGTACATGCCCTTGACCGGAATCTAACCTGGGACCCTTTCAGTCCGCAGGCCGGCATTCTGTCCACTGAGCCACACCGGTCAGGGCTACCGTGACATGTTGTTATTCCTCAGCTTTTAGATGTAGTGAAGTTTGAAGTAATTAGAGGCTTTGAGGCGTAATGACTGGTTCTTCCTCTCTGTCCGCAGAGGGAAAGGGAAGCTGCCCACGTGCGTGGCCACGGGCAGCCCCATCACCGAGTACCAGTTCTGGATGTGCAGTGTGTGCAAGCACTGCGTGCTGGCGCAGGAGATCAGCAACTACAGTTTCTGCCCCTTATGCCACAGTTCGGTGGGATAAAGGAACGCCAGGTCGTGGGTAACTGTGACGCACAGTGGCACGTGTGCATAGCTATAACTGTGTACAGAAGAAGGTCGACTGCCACACATTTCAACAAAAATCAGCATCTTTATTTCATAGTCGTATTTTGCCACAAAATTATATATCCATTATGCATATATAATATCTACATTATATCCACATACAGTGGTACCTCGAGATATGAGTGCCCTAACATACGAGATTTTTGAGATACAAGCTGTCGAGCGAGCGATGTTTGCTTTGAAATATGAGCAACAGTTGAGATAGGAGTCATCGCGCGGATCGGCCGGCTGCACACGACCCACCAGTTTACCGCGACTCGAGCGTCTCATAGTTTCCCATGCCTCAAAGTTACGGAATGAATTAAACTCGTATCTCGAGGTACCACTCTATACATATTATGTATATAATTTTGTGTTAAACTAGGACCAGGAAAGAATGATGCTGATTTTCATATAAAACACTTGGAAGCCAACCTTATTTCATGTCTGTCTGTCATCTAGCTAGCTATCTTGTGGTTGGTTACATGATACTATGGAAATATTCTGAGCAAGAAAGTTTGTTCTCAGAGTGTCAAGATTACTAAGTCACTAAGAAGTCGTGGCGAGAGCATAGAAGCCACAGGGGAGAGGGGTAAAGCTGTACCAGAGGAAGTTAAACAATTTGCTTCAAGTATAAAATCAGCTGCTGATGCCTCAATCCTAACACATCTATCTGGAGCTCTCTTTTGGGGTCTTCTCATTTGCTACTCGTTCCACCAGGCCCGAGCACTAGAATTTTCCTCCGGTTGATTATTTCAGATAGCGCCTCAGTGGCCGTCTTCTTGTTCAGTTTAACCTAGAAACCCCAATCTCTAAAAATAACATCTTGGAGGCTTAATTCTGTTGTTTGGGATTTGTATCTGGGAAAGTTTTGGGGACCTTGTCTGTCTGGAAAAGGGTTCTAGAGGAAGGACCACAGCCTGAGTTGGCCGAACTGGTTTTATTCCACATGGAGGATTTTTCAGGGTAACAACAGCAAACGCTCCCCTGGTGAAAGGGGCATAGGGAACGAAGTTGTTTATATATAACAAACACTTGGAAAGAAGTTGGGTAGAGGTAGTACATTAAAGGTAGTAGAGGAAACAGTTATGCCCTGTTCTTGTAATAAGTCCCTTTAAGGTAATGCATTATCACATAACTTGGTTCTTTATCATATAACTTGGTTCTTTATCATATAATTTGGTTCTTTATCATATAACTTGGTTCTTTATCATATAACTTGGTTCTTTATCATATAATTTGGTTC
>JAAGEH010000041.1:64397072-64472843 GCA_011751065.1 Lasiurus cinereus
GTCCAACCCTCCAGCTCGGCGGTTCTCAACCTGGGGGTCGCGACCCCTCTGGGGCTGGAACGACCCTCTCCCAGGGGTCGCCTGAGACCATGGGAAAAGGCAGACGTTGACATCACGATGCGTCACAGCAGCAACATGGCATGGCTGGGGGTCGCCGCCCCCCCAGGAGGAGCTGCATCATGCCAGGGGGATGTGGGGAGCCGCCGCGGCTCCAGGACAGCAGGGAGGCGGCTACGGTGTCGTCACTGCACCCCGATTCCTGGGGTCTGTCTGTGGGCGCTTCACACGCCTCCCTGAGACTTAGCGTTCGGGATGCTAAAGAAGACATGACCATAATATCTTTTTTAAAAAAATGTATTTTACTGATTTTTTTTTTTTTTTTACAGAGAGGAAAGGGGAGAGAGATAAGAGTTAGAAACCTCCACCAGCCGCCTCCTGCACGCCTCCTACTGGGGTGCATGCCCCCGACCGGAATCGAACCCGGGACCTTTCAGTCCGCAGGCCGACGCTCTCTCCACCGAGCCACACCGGTCTCGGCCAACCACAATATCTTTGTCACCTAATTCCTTAATAGCCGATGCCCCGTAGGGCTGGAGCTTTACTGATGGGTCAATGAAGTTGTTTTTTTTTTGTTGTTGTTGTTGGTTGGTTTTCTGCAGATGGTTCAAGCCAGGGTGCCCAGCAGGTCGCCTAATCTATAGGCCAGCGGTTCTCCACCTTCCTAAGGCCGCGGCCCTTTAAGACAGCTCCTCCTGGGGTGGTGACCCCCAACCATAAAGTTACTTCCGTGGCTACTTCATCGCTGTCATCTTGCTGCTGTGATGAACTGTCATGTAAATATCTGATGTGCAGTATGTATTTTCGTTGTTACAAATTGAACGTAATGAAAGCATAGGGATTCATCACAAAAACAATAGGTAACTGTATATTGTGAAATATTTATTTCTAATTACAAATAAATGAAATTTTGTCTTGAATCATGGTGTAGCATGGATAACAGTCCTCATAGGACAACAGGAAACTACATGGCTACACTTTGCTACACCGAGGAGCAGTGTGTTGGTTCCTAAGACCATGGGAAATAGGTGTTTTCTGATGGTGTTAGGTGACCCCCAAGGGGTTCGCACTCCACAGGTTGAGAACCGCTGCTGTAGGCATTGCAGACCACAGCTGCCCGCTGGGGTGGGAATTGGACGTGGTAACGGAGGAAGAGTCACCCAGTTACTTTGGGCCTGTACATCCTCCTCCTCCCCGACCCCCACGCCCTTTGCACTCAGAAAGGAGTCACCCACTAAGAAGGGCTCCTGGTGGCTCACGGCTCAGATTGAAAAGCCACAGCCCAGCAGCGTTTCTCCGCTCCAGACTCTCGTGCAAAACTGCACCTGAGGCTCAGAGGGCGGGCCGGGTGTCTTGCAGCTCAGACACCCTCTCAGATCCGTGGCACAGGGTCCCGCTCACCCAGCAGTCCTCAGAGCGTCCATCCAGCAGCAGGCATATCGATGCCATTTAGTGCACCTTTTCTCAGCCTCAGTTTCTCTTCTGTCTTAACACCCATCTTCCCTTTCCTCCCAGTTCTCTTCCTCTGGGAACGCATGGATGGAAGCGGAATTCTTGTCGCTTTCCTTTCCCTGTATCTTTCAGAGAAGTGGTTCTCAACCCTCCTAATGCCGCGGCCCTTTCATACCGTCCCTCATGTGGTGGTGACCCCCACCCATGACATTATTTTCGTTGCTACTTCATCACTGTAATTTTGCTACTGTTAATAAATTGTAATGTAAATATCTGTGTTTTCCGATGGTCTTAGGCGACCCCTGTCAAAAGGTCATTCGACCCCCAAAATGGGTCGCGACCCACAGGTTGAGAACCACTGTTTTAGAGTTTGAAATTATTGGGAAAAGACTGGGTCGCCGAATCATTTTGAAATAGCATTTGCAAACTTTGAATTTCTTTTCACATCCCAAAGGATAGCCCTAGCCATAACCTAATTTCCAAGTGTTTTTCTTTTTTTTCTTTGCCAAAGTTAGCCAGTGCTAAATACACACATTTGGATTACATGATCTGGTTCAATGACATTCCCATAAATACTGTTATTATAAAAATCTCAATATTACAGGAAAAATTGGGGGCTTTAACTGTTAGCCTGTGTCTTTAAAATACAAAACAACTTTCACGTGGAAAGTAGGCTTTTAGGATTTGTTGTAATGAGATCTAATTCTGAATCAAACATTCTATGACCCTCTGAATATAATAAACTTATAACAAATCTTTGAAGCTTGGAAATTTAATGGCTAAAACCTTACCGGACTTCCTGAGGCTGCATTTTCCTTAAAACCCTTTACGGGCCAGCAGCTAACCTCGTATAATAGACGGAGGGAGTGTGCCCTCTGGTTCTCTTGGTTTTCCCAGGGGTGCTCGTAGCATCCGGAGTCTCTTTCAGTCATAGCTCGTAGAAACAGACATTTTCTTTCAAAAATATTAAAAAATATATATATTTTATTGATTTTCCACAGAGAGGAAGGGCGAGGGATAGAGAGTTAGAAACATCGATGAGAGATGTGCCTGAAACCAAGATACATGCCCTACTGGGGATGTGCCCGCAACCAAGGTACATGCCCTTGACCGGAATTGAACTTGGGACCCCTCAGCCTACAGGCCGACACTCTATCCACTGAGCCACACCGGCTTTGGCTAGGCTTGATTCTTCTTCCTTTTTCGGCGGGAATGATCTCAGACCTCAGTGTTTGGAGATCCCTTACCAATCTGAGGGTGAACTTTGCGACATGCCCCCTCCTCGCTCAGCATGAGTCTGGCTGGCCTTGCCCTGCTGGCAGGCGCTTAGAGCATGAACCGTGAATGTGATACCGTATTGCAGCCGGACAAGTTGGCAGTGAGTTAGGGGCTTTGAGCACACGAAGGTGCTTTTCCCACGGATAACATACCGCTCCAGCACTGCTGATGCAGACCACCCCCTGCTCCCCCTCTGCGCCCTGGGCTCTCCGTGTGGATGCTGCACGCTGTGGGCCATGCAGTCTGACAAGACCCCAAAGAGAAGGAGGTGCAGCTGGGAGGGATTTGGGAGGAAAAGCAGGGTTTTTCACGTGAATTTCTTTTTTTTTTTTTTAAAGCGAATGCAGCCCCGAGGATTTGGCTACGGCGTATAACAACAGAGGGCAGATCAAGTACTTCAGGGTGGATTTCTACGAAGCCATGGATGACTACACGGCGGCCATCGGAGTGCAGCCCGATTTTGAGGTTCCCTATTACAACCGGGGGTTGATTCTGTACAGGCTGGGTAAGGCTCTTCTCCTCCCGGGGTCCTCAGCTGTGCCCCCCGAATGGGAGCTCCTGAATGTGGTAAAAAGGAATGTAGGGACCATTAAGACTTAAGCGTTATTGGAGATTTAGGTCAGAGCCTGGAGCAGAGGGATTGTTCCGAGTTTATTTTAAGCTTTAAATAGGCATCGCAGACCACAGCTGCCCGCTGGGGTGGGAATTGGACGTGGTAACGGAGAGAGGGTCACCCAATTATTTTGTGCCAGTACATCCCCAAAGGCGGATTGAGGGTAATGCTGGTGGTCACCTGGGAAACTTTTCTGAGTTCAAATCTTTGAAGGCACACTAAAGGAGGGAAAGAGTTTTAAGTTCTTGGAATCAAGGTGCTGTTTTTTTTATTTTATTTTAAAGGGTTATAAAGAATATCTCCTATGGCCTAATTTTAGTGTAATGATCTAAAACAGGTGATATAATTTTGTTGAGATTTCATGATGATTTAAGCAATTTACCTGTTAAAACTTAATAAGTAAACCCCTAGCTAATTTTAAGTATTATTCTGGAAGGGCAGGCACGATTATTTTGATGTAGACGTTCCGATATCAGTATTAAGAGAAAAAATTTCTTCAGTAGAAGAGGTTGAAAGCTCATCAATATAAAAGCACGTGTATCCAAACTTTGCTAATGAATTATGTCAGAAAATAACTCAGCTGCTTCTCTCTCTTTTATTTTTATTTTTTTGGATTCTGGTACAGGATACTTTGATGACGCTTTGGAAGATTTCAAGAAAGTATTAGACTTAAATCCTGGATTTCAAGATGCGACTTTGAGCTTAAAGCAGACTATGCTAGACAAAGAAGAAAAACAAAGAAGAAACTATTGAAAAATTTAACATCGAAATATTAATTCATGATCCATACAGCTGGCGTTTCTCTGTCTCTAGATTAAAGTAGGTGTTGAGTGATTTTGATTTATATTTAAGATAAAGAGATTCATACATGAGCACTAAAAGTTAAATAGTTGGTTTAAGGTAGTTAATTTCAGATTAAGTATATTGAATAGGTATGCTTTTTATAAAGTATAAATAAGTAATAACAGTGTATAATTATAAATAATTATAGTAAAATATGTAAAGAAATGTGATATTTTTATTAAAATAATTTTTGCTATATTTTATTGCCAATTTTTTATTTATAAAATTTACGTCTGTAGAAAAGTTGAAGAATAATACCGTAAACACTCTTTAGGTTCACCAGTCTATAAATTTTGTTTCTCACTTGCTTTTTCTCTATATTTAAATACACATTTAAATATGTAACATTTTGCTGAACCATTTGAAAATAAGTTGCAGACACCATATGCTTTCCCAATAATATGTTAGCCTGCATCTTCTAAGAATAGAGACACTCCCCTTTATAGCCACAATGCCATTATAATACCTAATAAAATTAACAGTTCTATAGCATAATCCGTACCCAGCCTCAATTCTAACTTTACCAGTTGTTCTCAAAATGTATTGTGTCGATTTTTATTTCTGGATCTGCAGTTAATCAAATTACATTGCATTTTGTTATGCCTCTGAGTTCTTTAAAACATTTTTTTTTCTTATTTTTGACTGTATTACAGATGTCCCCAATTTTCCCCACCTTTTCTCCCTGTCTCCCCACCCCTTTCCCACCCCAGGTCTTCATTCTTCGAGTTCTTTTCCTCTAGAAGAGTCCCCTGCCCATGTTCTCCCCAGGGCCTTAGCTTTAAGAGCAAAGCTATTTTATGTAGCGAGAAAGAAAGATGTATTGTTTGGGGTTAAAAATAAACAAATGTCCTACAGAAGAGTGATTTGAAAGAATTCAACTTACACTGATTTTCTCAAGAAATCGTTGATAAGGTAGGTTAGAATTTAAATATTGAACATAATTTTCTGTTTTTTTTTTTTTAGCTGGGCGTTTTTTATTTTTATTTATTTATTTTTAAAATTTCTTTGTTGATTAAGGCAGTGGTTCTCAACCTTTCTAATGCTGCAACCCTTTAATACAGCTCCTCATGTTGTGGTGACCCCCCACCATAAAATTATTTTTGTTGCTACTTCATAACTGTAATTTTACAACGGTTATGAATCGTATCTGTGTTTTCCAATGGTCTTAGGCGACCCCTGTGAAAGTGTTGTTCGACCCCTAAAGGGGTCGCGACCCACAGGTTGAGAACCACTGGATTAAGGTGTTACATACGTGAACATAATTTTCTGTCTGCAGATAATGACTAATGATTGTCATCAGCACATTTACTGAACCCTCACTAAAAGTCACACACTGTTCAAACTCTTCACAGATGTGGGGATGGAGGCGGGTAGAGAGGCGAGGAGCTGACGAAGGAAAGGCAGCCAGGCCATCGATATTTTTAATATTTTTATCTCTGAGGTTGGGCTTTTAAAGATGCCCATCCTGCACCCTGGGGTCTCACAAACTGGCTTATTGTTGCTGTGGAAACTGTCCCGGGTGGAAGTGGCCTCATCAGGAGAAAGGCTCAGAGGAACTTCTGTGGCCTTCTCATTGCAATTGCCACCATCGATCAGCCTCAAAAGTTTTTACTTTATTTCTTTCTTTTAATATATTCTATTGATTTTTTGCAGAGAGGAAGGGAGAGGGATAGAGAGTCAGAAACATCGATGAGAGAGAGACATCGATCAGCCGCCTCCTGCATATCCCCCCAGGGGATGTGCCTGCAACCAAGATACATGCCCTTGACCGGAATCGAACCCAAGACCCTTCAGTCCGCAGGCTGACGCTCTATCCATTGAGCCAAAATGGTTTCGGCAGTTTTTACATTTTATTTTATTTTGGAGTTTAAGGGATCTCGTGAAGCAGAAATAATCACCCAGTTTGCAGTTAATAAAGAACATCTGGCAAAATACATGGGGAATTTGGGCTGTAGGTGGATGAATATTAAAAGGAAACGAGGTTTGAAAGGAAACGAAAAATCTCAATATTTCTGGAATTATTCACATTTTCCAATAGAATTTATCTTTCCATTTGTTATAAAAGAATGTATAAAGTTACATTAATATGTACAAAAATCCCCCCTTAAGAAAACTTTTATTTGAAAAATAAGGTTCTGCCGGATTGGCATGGCTCCATGGTTGAGCATCGATCTATGAACCAGGAGGTCATGGTTCGATTCTCGGTCAAGGTTGTGGGTTTGATCCCCAGTAGGGGGCATGCAGAAGGCAGCCGATTAATGATTCTCTTTCATCACGGATGTTTCTATCCTTCTCTCTCTCTCCCTTCCTCTGTGAAATCAATAAAAATATATTAAAAAAAATAAAATAAAAAGCAAGGTCCCTAGACCCTAGGGAGCTTTCAGCCATTCTACCCAGAACATCAAATGCTTGAATAATGCTTCAATAACTCTTTTCTCTTGGATCATAGTCTCTTTTTTCCTACTCTTGACTAGGATCAGATATAATATGAAAGAAAAAAAAAACAACAAAAAACAAAACCCCAAGAAATTTAATTTGGGTGGTTGAATTTGTTATTCAATGTTTCTCCATCCTTTATCAGAAAAAAAAAAAATTTATTGAATTTCACAGTCAGCACTTCCTGGTTCAAACCTACATACTTGATTTTTTCTCTTAAGTTATTTTTTTGTCTCAAGTTACTGGCAGTATCTAAAGAATAATATTTTCATCGTTTATCTTCTTCCAAAGTTTAGGCATTACACATTCCAATTCTAAATTTCTGATGGACTAAAGTAATACCTTTGATACATGCCTTAAAGATAGTATTCTTCTAAGTTTGATAGCATTGCCCACATTCCTTTTTCTACTAGAAAAGCACCCCAAAGTCTGTTGTTTTCCAGTTTTTCCCTCTACAGAAATCAAGGCTGAACATTCTGGTTTGTTACAAGTTTCATCTTTCACAAAATAAGGTAAGAGACACTCAGTGGCTTTAAGTTGCTTTTGAGCTTAGAAAATTACTCCCAACTTTTAAGCATGCAGTCGTTTTTTTTTTTTTTCTTTCCCCCTTTTTCTGAAATCTGGAGCTGAACAAAGTCAATTGACTGACTTGGTGATAGCAAACTATGGTCTGGCTGGTGAGATAGCAAACTGCATTCCAAGTCAGCTTTAGTCCTGGTCTAATGGCCTTTTCTAAAACTCGCCTGGTTTTTCTGCTGTCTTTTTTTTAAAAAATATATTTTATTGATTTTTCACAGAGAGGAAGGGAGAGGGATAGAAAGTCAGAAACATCGATGAGAGAGAGACATCGATCAGCCGCCTCCTGCACACCCCACACTGGAGATGTGCCCGCAAGCAAGATACATGCACCTGACCGGAATCGAACCCGGGACCTTTCAGTCCGCAGGCCCTATCCACTGAGACAAACCGGTCTCGGCTTTTCTGCTGTCTTTCACGGCTTCTCTACCCTCCCTACACCATCCAGCATCTTGGCCCCTCCTTTGCAGGCTCAGGTCTTTCTCAGCAGACAGACCATATTCCAGCTTCTGCCACCCAGGGCAGATCAGTTCAGTATTAACACTAATACTTATCTCCTCATCACACTTAACTCTGTGCTTCCAGTAACTAAACCCATCTCTTGCTTCATTCTTTAATCTGTCCCTGAAAATACTTTCACTAAGTCAAAAGTCACCGAATGAAGAAATACTGCCAATACTTTTTAATGGGGAAAAAAAATGATGAATTCCATTTAGCCCGAGATACCCAAATACTTTTTTTCAGGCATAAAAACAGATCAGTGGAGCAGTGAAAACAGTTTTACATAAGTAACAGCAATTTGAAATTATAATGTTTACAGCAAACGCATAAGCTATAATGACTTGAGTGTTTACTTGTCTTTTTCTTCTTTCTGTGCCATTAAAAAGGCTTGATGCAGGTGCACTTCACATATACAGTCCATCCACTGAAAGTGTGTAATTCAGGGGTTCTGAAGCTATTCAGAGTTTCTGTATTTTTTAAGCGTTCTGGGTCTCTGAGTCGTCCTGCAGGCAAACTGTATTTAATGAAGGTGTTTCAGGCAAATTAAAGACTGAATGGGAGAGTGCTTACAAACACGCAACCACACACACGCTTCAGTTTGATTCCTGTGAGAACCTCTGGTTAGAAATAGAAACTTGTGTTGAGTCTCCCTCTGAAGCTCTGACGTTGTAATATTTCTTCTTATGGCATAGTTACCTAATGTATTTGAATGCACAGGTTGTTTACACAAACAAGTTGTTGACGGACACATGGTTTAGTTTTTCAATAGGCAAGTGAAGAACTAATCAACGGTGGTGTGAGCTAAGTGTAATTTTACAGCTTCTACATCATTTCACGTTGTGGTGTTTTCTGTATTTCTAAAAAAAAAAAAAAATGACTAGCTGAAACCGGCTTGGCTCAGTGGATAGAGCATTGGCCTGTGGACTGAAGGGTCCCAGGTTCGATTCCGGTCAGGGGCATGGACCTTGGTTGCGGGCACATCCCCAGTAGGGGGCGTGCAGGAGGTGGCTGATCAGTGTCTCTCTCTCATCGATGTTTCTAACTCTCTATCCTCCTTTCCTCTCTGTAAAAAATCAATAAAATATATTTAAAAAAATGACTAAATGATGGGAGACGGATTTCAATGAAAAATGGCATCAAGTCAGAACAGGGGAGAGATTGGTTCAAAGTCATAGCTAAGGCGAGGGGTCCTCAGAATACCATGGCGTTCTCTACAGAAAGGAAAGAAGGATGAGAAACACAATTTATTAATTTTTGAGGGGAAACAAAGAAATTGGTAAGACTTAAAAAAAGATAGCTTGTGCTTTTTAAAATCACCAGAAGGTAAAGCACGCACCCACAGAGTGAAAGGCAAATGACCAAAAACGGTGACCTGCAGGAAGGCCAGCGGCGGACGGATGGCAGTGACTGTACCCCCAGAGGGAACGGGAGCCAGAAGCAGCCTCTGGGTCTGGCTCTGGCAGCAGCGCCGTGAAGGCTTCTTTTCACCGAACAGAAAGCCAGGGACTGGCCCGCAGCACTGTCCCAAATCCCCGTCAGCGGGCTGTAGCCACGCATTTTTGTTGTGGTGGCTGGCATTAACCCGAAGCGACATGCGACCCTTTTTGGGGGGGCTCTGATGCAAAGTGTAAATAGCCCATAAACGTTTTCGTGCCCATCCCGGTGATTATCAACATAATATTAAAATCTATTTCGTTTTAATAACGGAACATTGATTGCAATTCCAGAATCGCTTGTTCGTCATCTTCCTCCCTGATTGAAAACAGACACGAAAGAAAGATGGTGACAAGGAGATTAATATGGAGAGCAAAGTGCATTCGGAAAATGGAAAACCCGCAGCTGCCAATATGTAAATTTGTACAAATCTGTGAAGAAAAGTATCCCACGGTTACAAATAAGGCAAAGGGAGGATTCCCGTCCTCTCCAGTTTATTTTATTGATTTTTCACAGAGAGGAAGGGAAAAGGATAGAAAGCCAGAAACATCGCTGAGAGAGAAACATTGATCAGCCGCCTCCTGCACGCCCCCCACTGGGGATGTGCCCGCAACCAAGGTACATGCCCTTGACCGGAATCGAACTTGGGACCCTTCAGTCCGTAGGCCAACGCTCCATTGAGCCAAAACAGTTTTGGCGTGTCCTCTCCAGTTTAAACTGACCCAGCCTCACAGCCACCCAGCACGATGGCACTCTCAGGGCTGTGTGTCCTGTGACTTTTCTGTTTGCTCTTGATGAGGACCCAGCTCTGTGAGATGACAGGCGACTGGCAGGGAGGCGGGCTTTTGTCCAGATGACACACACGTGACTCTTGGAATGGTAGAAAGGAGAACCCCCAGGAGTATGGATTTATCACCCCGCAGGACTTGGACCAGTTTGGGTTCTAACCTGGTAACCTCATTTCCCAGTTTTTTCTTCTTAGACCATAAATGCTCAGTTCTCACATGCCTGTTTACCCTCCTGCTGGTTCTCCTCTTCATGAGTTAAGTCACCCTTGTCATGTGTTCATTCTGTGTTCTTATAAGAGTCATGCTTAAATTAAAAAACACACACACACAAAAACAACAAAAAACAAAAACCCCAAAACGATGCATTTTGATACTTCTACGGAGGAAACAACTTTAATAGCATTTGTCATTAAGAGAGTCTCGCCTGCGTTATTCCTATGAGAGAAGAGGACTGAAAGGTTTCTATTGCCTATTGGTTTTAATATTCAGTCCTTCCTTTCTGGATTAGGTGAAGCCGAATTGAAGCAAAGTGTAGGGAAGGCCATAACCTTACATTCAAACACAGGTGAGTGCTTTTCAAAGTCGGCAAGAGCCGCGAGGAGTGTACCTTATGGTAAAAAGTGAAAATTCCCTGGCAAAGGCCCTTCCCCATCCTCCCTCTTGGGCAGTAGCCCCTGTGAGGCTATACCTACCCTCCCAGGCCTTTTCCTGTGTACACATGCACACACATGGATGCAGGTCCCTGGAGAAATTATGGCCTACCTCTCAGTGATTTCAATCATTTGTTATCTTGGACATTCGTCTTCGTGAGAGCGTAGAAATCTGCATTCTTCTTAGTCTCGTGATTTTTAAAAAAACCACACTAGAAATGCTTGCCAGTTTTTGGTTATAAAATTAATAATGCACATGGTAATAAAAATTAAAACGGGCAGGAGGTATAAAAGAGCGAGACCCCCCTCCGCCTTTGCATTCCCCTCCAGAACTAATCACTTTGAACCAGAGCGACTGGGCGCAAAGGGTTAAACGCTCCTTTTCCTGTTCCCACCGGTCACATCCTTAAAAAGTTACCTTTCCTTCCTCCCGCCACCTCTGCGGCCACCTCTGCGGCTCTCTGCCCTCGAGGAATACCTCCGAGCAGACCCAGGTTTATTGAGCCCAGTCCCGCCTCATGAGAGTGCTCTCTGCAAGGTGACAGAGCAGCGGCCACACCGCTGACCATGTCCCCAGCCGAGGCCCGGGCCTGCCCGTGCTGCTGGGCAGTCCCGGGCGCTGGCTTCCTGGGCCAGACTCCTGCCACCGGGCCCAGCGGCCAGTGCGTGGTGCTGACAGCCTGGATCCACCTCCTCCTCTGCACCCCAGGCCGAGATGGCACCCCCTCTTGTGCAGGCTCTCACCGCCCAGGGCCGGTGCAGCACCGCCATCAGAGAGGCTTTGCAGACGGGCAGCGGCAGGTGCTCACAGAGGCCTGTGTCCAGCGAGGGGCAGCGGCCTCTGTGCCCTCCGGCCCGGCCCGCCCTGCCCTGCCTTCAGGCCTTCGTCTGTCAGCCTCAGGCCCTGGTTAAAACTTCGGACCCAGCCGAGACCGGTTTGGCTCAGTGGATAGAGCGTCGGCCTGCGGACTGAAAGGTCCTGGGTTCGATTCCAGTCAAGGGCATGTACCTTGCTTTCGGGCACATCTCCACTGTGGGGTGTGCAGGAGGTGGCTGATCGATGTCTCTCTCTCATCGATGTTTCTGACTTTCTATCACTCTCCCTTCCTCTCTGTAAAAAATCAATAATATATATAAAGTAGTATCACCACTAAAGGTACTACTTGTATTTATTAAAAACAAAAACAAAACCTTCGGACCCTGAGCGTACGCGTCCTCTCCCTTTCCTCTTCTAGCTCAGCCCAGATTGTGTCCTTGTCCGTCCTCCGGGAGGTAAGCCATGTCGGGGCGGGGCTTCTGTCTGTTTTGTCGTCTTCTGGGGCGTTCTCAGCGCCTCGAAGGGGGAAAGGCGCTCTGAAGGGCCTCAGGCGTGTGGGATGAACAGATGAGTGAGGTGTCCACTCTGCTCGTTGGCTCGCTTTCCAGATCTTGCAGATTCTCCTCTGGCTTGGAGTGTGGCGTGGGCAAGAGTTCGAGTCCTTGTTGCCCAGTCGGTCTTGAGACGGTGGCCTGGTCTGTAGTTCGGTTTTCGCTCTCTTGTAAACAGCTCGCCGTTCTAGTGTATTCCAGGGGAAGGAAGCACTCCCGAAGACCAGGCCGGAGTCAGCAGGGACGATGCGGGTTCAGGTGGCCTCACCACGCGTGCCTGTGAAGGGCTGACCTGTGTCCGCCAGGAGGGATGCTGACGTCTTCGCCACCAGTCCCTCGGGAGGGGACCCTGTTGAGGAATGGGAGGTGGCAGATGTCATTGCTGGAGATGAGGTCACGCCGCAGTAGGGTGGGCCCTAGATCCAGTAGGACTGGTGTCCTTTTAGGGTGCCACCTTAGGTGATTGGGGCCCTTATGCCCTGTTTCCCCGAAAATAAGAGCCCCACACATGTATACCCCCCTCAGTGGTCAATATCACTCACCAGAGTGGTCCCTCCCTCCCTCCCTCCCTCCCTCCCTTCTTTCCTTCCTTCCCTGAACCTGCACTGACACATTGGAATCACGCAAAGTCCATAGTTTATGTTAGGGTTCACTCTCCGTGTTGCAGCCTTCCAACGGGGTTCCTCATGCCATCTACACTCCATTCAGGAGGGCTCACCTCCACATGTAATAGGAACAGAACATGGAATGGTTCTAGGTCAGTGGTTCTCAACCTTCCTAATGCCCTGACCCTTTAATACAGTTGCTCACGTGGTGGTGACCCCCAACCATAAAATTATTTTCGTGGCTACTTCATCACTGTCATCTGGCTACTGTTATGAACTGTCATGTAAATATCTGATAGGCAGGATGCATTTTCATTGTTACAAATGGAACATAATTAAAGCACATTGATTAATCCCCAAAACAATATGTAATTATATATTGTGAAATATTTATTTCCAATGACAAATAAATGAAATTTTGTCTTGAATCGTGGTGTAGCATGGGCAACAGTCTTCATATGACAACAGTAAACTACATTGCTACACTTTGCTACACCGAGGAGCGGTGTGTTGGTGCCTAAGACCATGGGAAATAGGTGTTTTCCGATGGTCTTAGGGGACTCCTGTGAAAGGGTCATTCGACCCCCAAAGGGGTCGCGACCCACAGGTTGAGAACCACTGTTCTAGGTCATCTCTTCCCCGGGGGTGCTTCCAGCCCGGACACCTTTGTGTTCACATGGAGGGACCATCTCTCGTCCCGGAAGAAGGACAGAAACACTCTGACGTTCCACAGAAGCTGTGGGAAGCGTTGAGCAGAGGGACTGGGCCAACTCCCCCAGGCTGAGGTCTCCTTCGGGGGGGACAGCCAGGCGGGGGTGCAGGGAGGGAGCGGGAGGACAGCACGGAGCAGGTAGAGCGGCTCAGGCACCCCCAAGAAGGCTCGGGGTTTAGGAGTCTGATGTCCAGGCTCATCTGTTCTGTTTAAAAAAACCCCAGGCAGCGCTGTGCACCCTCGAATCTCCAGAGGCCCGTCTGAGCCACGCCCCGGCTCCATCTGGCCTCTCCCCCCCCCCCCCCCCGCCCCTCTGCGCTGTAGCCTGGCCGGTGGCTCTGGCCTCGCAGCTGAGGCTCCTTCCCTGATCGCTGGCACCTGAGACAACCTCCTCCCGCCCAAGGCCTCACCTGAGCCCCCTGCACCAGGCCGGAAGCGCAGGCAGCGGGGGAGGCCGGACCGACGGAAGTCGCGGCAGCTATTCTCGTCCGTCCTGCGAGTCGCTCTGCTCCTTGGCCTGGCAGGCCCGCCCTGGCAGGGCACAGGTGAGAACCCTGCCGCGGGGAAGGGGCTCATTCATGCCAAGGTGAGCAGACGTGCCGGGAGGGAGTGTGATGCCAATGGCCTTGGCCCTGGGGCAGCCTGGTGCTCCTCCACCCCGTGACCGTGACCGTGACCGTGACGGGGGCTTGCTGTGGCTATTGTTCGCGTGTCGGCCAGGGACTCCTGTTTCCTGGGGCGCTGAAGGGGGCCCCTCTGAAGCCTTCACACGTGTCTTTGCCCATGTGACAGCCCCGCACAGACGCTGGGACACAGGGTTCCCAGGCATCTTGTCCCAGAATTCCTCTAAGGACGCAAGCACAGGTGGCCAAGAGTATCCTCTGCCCATAGAGTGGACTTATACGGATGACTCCAGGCACTTATGAAATATTGGCCGAGCATACATGACACAGGAGACAGACAGGCCAGGCACGCATCACACGCGGTGTATTTGCCAGATCCTGGTGGTGTCCAGACCTCGGCAGGCCACCCGGAGATCCGCGCCGACAGACACACACACTGGACATTGGACGTTGCAGCTGCAGCTCGGCGTCTTGTAGAGGCCTCGGCTTGTGGCTCAGGTTCGGACCCAGGGTCCACGGCAGAGCGCAGAGCTCAGGCAGGTGCAGGAAGGGGAGCGGAGAGCGACCGTCTGTGGAGGAGCAGACAAGCGGCTCTGATCTCCTTCGGAGTTTGCTCCCTTTTATGTGCTCAAGCAGACGTCTTCAGTGTGTCTTCCATGTGTCTGATCCGCGGGTCCCAGGTGTTCTGCTATGTGGTCTTACATGTGGGGTACAAACTTTTATATCTCTTACATGCACATCTCTTTTAAGGGCGTTCACACTTCATTCTACTCTCTACTGTGTCACACCCAATTCTCATTTGATATTTACATTTTATCCTTATTATTATTGCTATAACACATCTTCCTTCAGCACAGCCACAGCCGGAAGCCAGCTGGGCAGCCAGGGCTGGAGGCACCCCCAGAGGTGAGGTTGCCTGCCGGCCTGTGGCTGCCCTCGGTGTCCCTGGTACCAGGCTCACGCAGGCCTCACTCAGGGCTGACCCCCGGGGAGGGCAGAGGGCAGGGCAGATGTATCTACAGAAGAACAGGCCCAACCCCTCCCTGCGGGCTCTCTCCTCCCTCCCCCCAGGCCAGGCTGGCCTTACTGGGTGGCTCGGGGTGGCAGAGAGCTCAGCTGGGGTGGGGACAGGAGGTCGCTCAGGGGACACGGGCCCGGAGAACCCAAAGCCCTTCCTTCCTCTACTGCAGGGGTTCTCCACCTTCCTAACGCCTCGGCCCTTTAATCCAGCTCCTCCTGTTGTGGGGATCCCCAACCATAAAATTACTGTTGTTGCCACTTCATCACTGTCATATGTAAATATCTGTGTTTTCCACTGGTCTTAGGCGACTGTGGGAGCCCCTTTCCACACCCCGTGTGGTTCAGGGTTCCCGGTTCAGGGTTCGGGTTCTGAAGGAGGCCGCACGCAAACGAAAAGAGAGACTAGAAAATATTAATTTGGCGACATTGGGGGGCCAGGAGGGAGCCTTTCTCTAGCGCAGTGGTTCTCAACCTTCCTAAGGCCACGACCCTTTAATACAGTTCCTCATGTGGTGGTGACCCCCAACCATGAAATTATTGCTACTTCATAACTGTCATTTTGCTACTATTATGAATCATAATGTAAGTATCTGTTTTCCCATGGTCTTAGGCGACCCCTGTGAAAGTGTCATTCGTCCCCCAAAGGGGTCGTGACCCACAGGTTGAGAACCTAGTGGAAAGGACTACCCCTTGCTCTGGCCTTTTTCTCCCTTTTATTAAGGCTTTGGGACCCGCCCCTAACCTTTAGGCAGGAAATAACAAAAACAGAAATTAACCTGAAACAAACCGTAGAGGCTGCCTCAGCGAACAATGTTTTCCACTAAACAGTGAGTGATTAGCTCTGACCTTTCAGAGCAATGAAGGTTGACCAGCCTTCTGGCCTCCTGTTTACATCCATTTGGTGAGAACAATGTTTGGTTTCCAGCAGGGGAAACTGCTGGTGGTTCTCAACTTGTGGGTCGTGATGTGTAACAGGGAGGTGTAACTCTCCTGATACAGCCACGTGCATGTCCTTGGGCTCCTGATTGATGGGGTGACTTCCCTCCCGCTCCGCCTCGGGGCCTGAGCGTGCCATTCTCTGGACGGCCACTGGGTGGTGCTCTCGCTCCACCAGAGGCCTTCCCTTCTGCAGCCCGAGGCTCCTCCTGGGCCCGTGATGGGTGCTGGGAGGTGCACCCCCTGATCTGGCTCTGTTCTGCAGGCAACGGGCCCGCTAGGCAGAGACGGGGCTGCTATCCCCGAAGGCACCCGCGGTGGGCTGTCAGGAAGTCACGCTTGTCTGTGGGGGTCTCAGCGGTGGTCTCCGAGGCTCAGAGTTCTCAGGGTCCCTTTGCTCCCGCAGGGTCCCGGCCCCCTATCCCTGGAGCATGGGGTGTATCTGAGGGAATGAAGAGAGGATCGAGGAGGGCCAGGCATGGCTGAGACACTGCCTCTGCCCTGGTGCCTGTCCTCATGGCCCCTTTGAATAGTGGGGGGCAGGCGGGAAGGGACCCCCCTCCAATCCCATGTCATAGATTGAGGATCTGAGGAGGGGTGCCTTGTTCTGGGTGACTTAGCTTTGTTCTCTTCTGGGCACTTCCACCCTGAAACGGTGCCTGTTTGCGTTGAATCCCATCCCCCCCAAATTCATGTGTTGAAGTCCTAACCCCGAGTACCCCAGAAGGTGACCTTATGTTGCAGTATGGCTATTGCAAATGTCTTCAGTGAGATGAGGTCATACCGGACTAGGTGGACCCTAATCCCATATGATGGTGTTTTTTTTATTTTTTTCCGTATTTTTATGGATTTTAGAGAGGAAAGGAGAGGGAGAGAGAGATATATCAAGGATGAGAGAGAATCATTGATCGGTTGCCTCCTGCACGCCCCCTACTGGGGATGGAACCCACCGCCTGGGCCTGGGCCCTGACTGGGAATCTGACCGTGACCTCCTGGTTCACAGGTTGATGCTCAGCCCCTGAGCCACGCTGGCCGGGCTGATGGGGTTCTTAGAAAAGGGGAATTTGGACACAGATGTGCACACAGAGAGGACACCACGTGAAGATGGTGTTTCTCTCTGCCGTGACCAGCACCTGGCCCCCACAGCCTCAGATGGCAGCGACCGTGCTGACACCCCATCTCGGGACTTCTGGCCCCTAGAACTGGAGACAGTGAGCCCTGTAGTCCTGACACGTGAACACAGCGCCACGTCTGAGAGGCGGATTCTTCCCTCTGGGCCTCTGGCTGTGACGGGCTGGCTGTTCTCCTCCGTCTCTTGTTCTTTCTCTCCCCCATTCTGCTCAGCCTCAAAATGTGCCCCCTCCTCCCCAATGACCCTCCCTGGGTCAGTGCTCCCCCCAACCCTGAATCCACCCTCTCAGGAAGTTGAGTTTGTCAAGAAGACATCAGGAAAGCCATCTGATCAGAGGTGTGTGACGAACACGGAGGCACGTGATTTCAGGGACAGAGTGTTAGAGAGGAGCTGGTCAATGCCTGAAGAGGGTCCTCTGTTGAATGGAGGGTATTTTTGGTATTTAGGGGAAACCCTTGCCTCTAAGTACAGTGGCACTTCGAGATACGAGTGCCCTAACATACGAGATTTTTGAGATACGAGCCGTCGAGTGAGCGATTTTTGCTTTGAAATACGAGCAACAGTTGAGATAGGAGTCATCGCGCGGATCGGCCGGCTGCACACGACCCACCAGTTTACCACGACTCGAGCATCTCATAGTTTCCCATGCCTCAAGGTGACAGAACGAATTAAACTCGAATCTCGAGGTGCCACTGTAATTCATTCAGCAGGGCGTGTGTTCTGTGGGGAGGGACAGAGTCCCGGAGGCGGGGTCTGCGCTGCAGATGGGGCCAGGATGGTCTGGCTGCCCCACCGTGGGGGTCTCTCGTGCAGGCCCCCCTTTCACCTGGGCTGGAAGAGGCAAGAGCTAGCTTGCTGCCCCCTCTGTGGGAAGGACGGAGGCCAGAGCTTGGCCCAGTGCCTCCCCTCCTCCCTCCCCCCCAACCCCCAGCTCCCCTTTGGCCTGTAAAAGTGGGATTGCTTGCTGGGGCTGGGGTAGGGCTGTTCTCAGCTGGGGTAGGGCTGTTCTCAGCTGCTCTGACCAGCCAGTGCCCCAGGGATGGCTGGTGCTGCCAGTGGGGGGCCTTGTTGCCCTCCTGGGAGGGGGCCGGCCGGATGCGATGGTGCCTGCAGAGCCCTGGCACCGGGCAGGCCACGCTGCCTGGCTCTAAAGAGCGGTGACCCTGGGCCTGCAGGTGTGAAGGGCTGGCGAGGTGGGGGGCCTGCCGGGCTGGGGGAGGCACGGAGGTGGGGTTGCCTGTGCCCCTGGGGGAGGGGCTTCCTTCCTCAGGAGCCTCGGAGAAGGCGGTGGATGCCCTGGCACCTGGACCCAGGCTGGAAGGGGGGCAGTCCCTGGCGGGCAGCGGTGGGGCCATTCCCCAGGAGCCAGGCCCTCTTGCTGGGGGTGTCTGTGCTCCCCGAGCTGCTGGGTCAGTCCGCAGGGGGCTTAGCAGGGAGCTCACGGAGAAGTTCCTGGCTTCGGGCAGAAACTGGGAAACTGAGGCAGGTCCCAGCTGCGGGTCTCCGGCTGCGCATCAGAAACGGGCTGCGCTTCTGTCCCCCCCCACAGGCCGTCCTCACAGTGAAACCCGCTTCGTTTGGTTTGTCTCTGAGAACCTGTGAGCCCCTCTCTGAAGGGCCCAGCGCTCCTGCAGTTGATCTGTTCTGCGGACACAGTCCCTGCTGGGGCGCTTTGATTTACTGCTCACCGGGGCGGCTGGCTGGTCCCGGGAAGGCGTGGAGTGTGCCAGCTTAGAATGGCCATGCAACCTGGCCCTGATGGGGGCTTCCTGCCTCCCGGACATTGGGGAGCAGTCCCCTGGGGTCTGGAGACGCTGGCCCTGCAGACCTGGGCCCAGCCCCGCTCCCAGCCGCTGCCTGCAGGCTCCTGTCAGGGGCAGGGCACTGCTCCCAGCCCTGGTTCCTTCTTCCCCGTCTTCACAGACTCGCTGGGGTCCGAAGCAGGGGGCCGAGGGTCTGGGGGTCCGGCAGGGACAGGGAGCCTGGTCTGATCACACGGCCGCCCCCCCTCACTGCTGCCGAGTTCCCCCCGACTCTCTCTAGTGGAGTGAACGGGGGACAGACAGCAGGACACATCCGTGTTCGATGACAGCGGACCGGAGCGCCTCACATCTGTCCTGATGTCCTCTTGGGGTGGGAGGGATAACACGGGGGGCTGAGTCACCCTCCGGACGGGGCCCACGGTGTCGGAATCTGCCCGGGGCTGAGAGGTGGACCAGGCAGGATGGGCGCTCTGCCCCCCCACTCCCCCAGCACCCCAATCATGTAAACCCGGCGCCCTGCAAACTGCGGGGCGTCACTCTCGGGTGTGCAGGTTTCCAGCGTGAATTGTTTGGTGGGGGGAGGTGGGGGGGAGAGGGAACTGGAAGAACAGGGTCTGTAACAGCGAGGGCTACGAGCAGAGACAGATGAAGAAAAGGTTCTTCTTCATTTTGCCTTAGAAGGTAATTTGGAAGGAAAAAGAAACCCTCCTTTGAAATGCTGCCAGTGGTGAATGAGTGGGAACCCGGGAGGTCAGAGGTCAGAGGAACCTGACTCTGATTTCATGGTTTCACGGGAGGCACTTGAGGGTCCTCTGCTGTCACTCAGCACAGAGCCCGGGCTGCTCCCCAATCTGGCCATCCCTCCACCCCAGGAAGAGAGGAAGGTTCTGGGTGCAGCCGGAGCCCGGTGCCCGGTCCAGGGTCCCTTCTCCTGGCACCAGAGCCGGGGAACCGGCTTCAGAGCCACGGCCGAGGGGCGCAGGTGTCGGGAGGGCGGTGGGGGAGCTGTGGACACACTGGATGGGAGTAGAATGGCTATTTCAGTCTCTCTCTCTGGAAACCTGAACGCTGATAGTTTACATCTCCGCTTAATAGCGTCTTAAATCATTTTATAACCCTTAACAAACTGTTTAATCTTTTCATTGTTGAAAAATGAGGTAACTGATCTAAGCCACGTCCGAGGATGCCAGGAAAAAATTATTTGAACCTACCACCCTTCAGCATGGCATGGAGGGGGTCCGAGGGACCCCTATGCATTTTAGGCGGGCCTGCCCCTCTCTCCCACAATGGGGGTGCCATCCTGCATGTGGGCAGAGGCAGGGCGTCCTGGGCAGCAGAGGCTGGGGGAGGCCTGTGGGGGCTGGGGGGGCGGGGGGAGGGAGGGGGGGCAGCTGGAGCCGGGGATTTGGCCCTTAGGCCGGGGTATGGCCGCCGTCTCGGATCTTGGCTCGGGACGGGGCATTGTTGAAAACACGCTTTCCTGGCCGACACCACGTCCTATGTTCTCTCACTGTGTTCAATTCCGCAAGACTGTTTGTGTACCATCCCAATGAGCGCGCATGGCCGGGGGGAGGCAGGGAGGGCGAGAGAGAGAGAGAGAGAGAGAGAGAGAGAGAGAGAGAGAGAGAGAGGAGAGAGAGAGAAAGAGAGCGAGCGAGCGAGTGAGCTGTGTTATTCCAAACACAAGTATGCCTTCTCCTTGGGCAGGACCCCAAGAATACCTTCCCAGTGAAGTCTGCTTCCCTTCAGAGATTACAGCATCGGTTGATCAAAGTCCCCTGGAAATAGCTTTTGGCAACCCCGGGGTTCTCTGTAACTCTTTCTTGATGTGAGCAGGCGGCCCCGGGCCTGGGAGTCCCGGCCATCCTGCCCCGGGAGGCCGAGGGGCCGGGGTGGGGACAGACGGACGGACGGACGGGTGTCCCCTGCATCTGTCCACCGACCTCTCGGTAGGCCCCGCGGCCTCCTCACGTCGGGTTGGGGCTGGCTTGGTGGGAAATGTGTCGGCTTCTCTGGAAAACGGATTGTGGGGCTCAGGCTGGCTGACTGCATCCCAGCCATGTAATCCTGGCATCCTGGGCACCTCGTGGGGGTAGAGGGGGGACTTCTGGTATCCCGAGAGATGCACCGCTGTCCGCTCAGCCGTCCCGCCGTCCGCCACGGGCCTGCGGACTGTGTGGGCCCGGGCCCCGGAGGTGTCAGCTTCACCCAGCAGGTCCCTTGCTGCAGGGATGAGACCCTTCCCGTTCATGACCGCGAAGCTTGTCCGTCTCCTTCCCGGCCCCGTCCACGGCCCTCGGCGTTTGTGTACATTCTCTATGGTCTATTTCCATGATAAATTGCCCATAAATTAAATGCAGATTTTTTTTCTTGGGAACATCTTTTTAAGGAAGAAAGAAAAAGAAAAAAAGGGGGAAAGATCCGCGTGATACATGTTTCTGGTATTGAAGGTGACGTGGAGGCGCGGGGGGAGGGCGGGTGGCCCCGAGCACGTCGGCTCCCCGACGTGGAGGTCACGCGTCTGGGTGAAGGCAACCCGAGTGGTGTGTGAGCGGGGGCCGCCCCGTGCCTTCCCTCCGTCCCGCGTGTCTCGAGCCACAGAGGGGCGCGGAGTGATGGATTGGCCCGGACAGGCTGGCGGGGGTCCAGCGGAGGACAGGAGGACGGCCGGGGAGGTGAGCGGGCTCCCCTCTTCTGCAAAGAGGAGCGGGGTGGGCTGGCTGCATCCCGGAGGGAGAGCTCTCGGCACGGCATGGTGTGCGCCTAGGGGAGCCGTCTCCGGGGTGAGGTATGTGGTCAGCATCGTCTGTGGCTCATCATCGAGTCCTGAAAAAAAAGTAAAAAAAAGAAAGAAGGCAGAGCAGATTCCAGGTGCATCTCTGAAGCACCTTCGCGTGCCTTTGCGCTTGCAGCTCTTCCCGGAGTGGACGGCTCAGGGCGGCGTCTCTCCTTCGACGCCAGCGACTCGGGGCCGTCTTGCAGCCGTGCCCCAGCCTGAGCTGCCTCGGGCCTTTGCACCGCCTGCTCGCTCTGCCTGGCTGGCTCCCCTTCCCCTCCTCCCCCACCCCCCGTTTGAGGTTTCTACTCAATGAAGCTGTCCTTGACCACTCTCTTTGAAAACGTACCCCTCTCTTCCCTGCTTCATTTATTTTTTCCACTTGTTTCTATTTGCTGGAGTGTGCATTTTACTTATTATGATGATTATTAGAAGCGATAATAAGTGCCGGGTCTAAGAAGCAGGGGCTTTTTGTCTTTTTAATACTCTCTCCGGCTCTGGCGCCTGGCACCTAGTAGATGCTCAATAAAATGCATCGACCGAGACTGGTTTGGCTCAGTGGATAGAGCATCGGCTTGCGGACTGAAAGGTCCCAGGTTCGATTTCGGTCAAGGGCATGGACCTTGGTTGTGGGCACATCTCCACTGTGGGGCGTGCAGGAGGCGGCTGATCAATGTCTCTCTCTCATCGATGTTTCTGACTTTCTATCTCCCTTTCTCTCTGTAAAAAAATCAATAAAATGTATTAAAAAAAATGTACCGAATGACCGCCTGAATGAAGAACGCCCAGGGGTGTGCTTGCGAAGGTCATGTGCCAGAAACGTGTTATGGAGGCAAAAACATGTTGGAAAAACTGCTTTAAGAGACTAGACTTGAATCCGTTACAACGATAGAAAAAAAAAAAGGCAGATTCTAGTCTACTAGGAAAAGGAACTTCACAGAAATATAAATTTCCAGCAAAGGCTCAGCTGTCTTCTAAAGGCGGGAATGCCAGAAAGTGTTTAAGAGAAGCGAGGATGTCTGTTTGTCAGGGAGGCAGCTGAGAGGCCTCCAGCCCCGGGGGAGGGGTCGGGGGGACGGGGGGAGAATTTTCTGGTCACAGACACCCTTCTCCCTCTCCTCTGTGATCCCGTTAAGGCCACACCATGTGCTCGCCGGGCCTTGGCTACAAGTCAGTGTCCCCGGAATCTGTTTTTCTTGTTTGGGTGCAGCTGACTCTGGGGCCGGTCCCAGATCACACGGCTCTGGCCGGGCGGGCGCAGATGGCACGGATCTTGTCCTGCCGTCACTGGGGGTGGTCTGGGCCCGGAGGTGCTGGCTGCCTCTCTCAGGCCCTGCTCGATCCCCAGGGCCCCATGCTGCTGCGAGCCAGTCGGTCCCGGTACCAGGGACTCATTTCTTCCTCCTCCCTTCCAGGAACCACGGGGTGCTGTGCTCCCCATGTGAATGTGCTCTGGCGGTTAGGGTGCCATTCTCTGGGTGCCAGACTCCAATCTTCCTCGCCCTCACTCCCTGTGTCTCTACCCAGCTGAGTCCCTCTCTGCGGCTGGGGTCAGAGGACGCCCCATAAGAAAGCAGGAGCAGTGGGGCCTGTGGGTGGATGAGGGGCGGCCGCCAGGACCCCCCACCCGCCCGGAAGGCCCGGAAACCTCCCTGCAGATGTCTGTCTTTAGGGTGGGCAGGGCACCAGCGCTGGGGCGTGGTCTCAGGGGCAGACGGGAGGCGCTGGGACCTCTCAGCACTGGGATGCAGAGCGTACCACATGCCGTCCCGAGGTGGTCAGAGGCCTGGGCTCCACAACAGGCCAGCTGAGTGACCTTGGACAAGCCCCCGACCTCGCTTCCTGCAAATTTGTGCATCTGTAGAGCAGGGACTGGACTCTGCGACTTAGCTGATTCTTCGATGTGAGGTGGCAGGCCTTTTCGTTGTATGAGTTTGCGTGCTCGTTGATGTTAGAACGCTCCATGGCAGTGGTTCTCAACCTTCCTAAGGCCGCGACCCTTTAAGACAGCTCCTCATGTGGTAGCGACCCCCAACCATACAATTATTTCCATTGCTACTTCATCACTGTGATTTTGCTACTGCTATGAACTGTCATGTAAATATCTGATAGGCAGGATGTATTTTCATTGTTACACATTGAACATAATTAAAGCATAGGGATTAATCACAAAAAACAATATGTAATTATGTATTGTGAAATATTTATATCTAATGACAAATGAAATTTTGTCTTGAATCGTGGTGTAGCATGGGCAACAGTCTTCATAGGACAACAGTAAACGACATGGCTACACTTTGCTACACTAAGTGGTGTGTTGGTTCCTAAGACCATGGGAAATATGTGTTTACTGCTGGTCTTAGGCGACCCCTGTGAAAGGGTCGTTCGACCCCAAAGGGGTTGAGACCCACAGGTTGAGAACCGCTGCTCCATGGGCATCACCAGTGTTAATAAACAGCTATCTGGAAATAATCTACGGAATGCCACGTGAGCAGGCCAGTCTTGCTTTGTCCTGTGGGCAGTGATGGGGTACAGGGAGCTGGGGGCGCTGAGCTGCTGTCCACGTCCCTGTTCTGAGGCTGGGACACCCACACCTTCCCAGCGAGGCCTTCATGGAAGCGAAACAGCCGTCTGTGCTGGAAGCATATGGTTGAGGGGGCGGTAGGGTGGGGGGGATCTGCCTACTCCAGCCGGGGCTGGGGGTGGTAGGAACAACCAGGAGACCCTCGGCTTTATGGCCCTGGGTGGTGGATGAAGTCTTTCTCACGCGGGCGCCATAAATTACCCTGTGGGGCCCCGTAAAGCTGGGTGGGGAGCAGGGGAGGGATTTTTACGGGTGATTTGTGCGTGGCCTTTGGCCGAGAATCCACGCCGTGCCAGCTGGACGGCGGCTCTGGCTGCGTCCGCAGCGAAGCCCTCGCGGGGAACGGGGGTGGCCCCACATGGGAAATCACACCTCAGCGATGGGGCAGCGCGGCCCCAGGACCTCACCAGGAAGTTGGCCCCCGGACAGCGGGGAGGAGGTGCCAGCGTGGGGCTCCATCTCCGGTCTGCTCTCGGCTGGACGGGGGCTCAGGGCCCTGGCTGGGGGAGGTGCCTGTCCTCCTCAGGGATGGGCCTCTCGGGAAGAATCGTGACTCAGGGGCCAGCAGGGCCTTTGGGAGCCCCGGACTCAGCTTTGGGACTTCCTGCGAAGGACACCGGCTCTGGCAGGGAGGGGTGTTCTCTGAAGGTCAGAGGGGGTCACTGGTGGGGCTGAGAGGGGACCTCTTTCCCCATCTCTGTTGTCTCTTTAGACCAAGGGTAGGAGGAGCCAGCGATGGGAGGGATGGGTGTGTCTTTATTCTTTTTTAGAAAAGAAACCACATTTATTTTATTTTAAATATATTTTGTTGATTTTCCATAGAGAAGAAGGGAGAGGGATAGAGAGCTAGAAACATTGATGAGAGAGAAACATCGATCAGCCGCCTCCTGCACGCCTCCTACTGGGGATGTGCCTGCAACCAAGGTACATGCCCTTGACCGGAGTGGAACCTGAGACCCTTCAGTCCCCAGGCCGACGCTCTATCCCCTGAGCCAAACCGGTTGCGGCGATGGGTGTGTCTTCATGCCCAGCAGGGTAGTCTTCTAGAGACCCTCAGCTAGTGGGACGTGGTTCTCCTGCCTCTAGAGCAGCGGTTCTCAACCTGTGGGTCATGACCCCTTTGGGGGTCGAATGACCCTTTCACAGGGGTCGCCTAAGACCATCGGAAAATGCAGATATTTACATCACGATGCATAACAGTAGCAAAATTTCATGGTTGGGGGTCACCACCCCATGAGGAACTGAATGCAAGGGTCGAGGCCTTAGGAAGGTGGAGAACCACTGCTCTAGAGGGAGCCTGAGCCAGCGGTCATCTTCCCCGCCTGTGACCCTCCTCCCCGCCCCCAGCACTGAGATGTCCTGGTGCTGCTGAGAGGTCCTGGTACCTCCCCTGAGGCCACCTGGAGCCCTGGGGTTGCCAGAGCACTTGGGCAGGGGTGTCTAAGAGAACTCCTTCCTCCCGCATTCTGTTGATGGGGGCTACAGCTGGGACGGGGGTGCTGGCTCTCTGCCTCATGCCTGCCCCTCCTGGACCACCAAGGGCTGGGCTCTGACCCTGGGTGAGGGGGAGGCCTGGGCCAAGGGCGCACCTGCCTGCGTACTCACTGTGTGGTCCACTGAGATTTCCCAGGAGTCACTGCTGCTCCCGGGGCAGTGTAGGAGCAGAGAGCTCTGGTCGCAGCCTTGGTGGCAGGGGGACCCGGTGGGAGGCTCTCACTCCTGCCTGCGCCTCGTCTGTGGTCTCCCCACTTCCTGGTGGTCGACACTTAGGCCTCACACATCACCAGCTTGAAACTCTTCACGGGTTTGACCAAGAGGACCCGCGTTTTCAAAAGTCTGCCCTGGGACCTCTGAATTCTGGACCTGGTCCCATCCCCATCCCCATCCCCATCCCCATCCCCACCCCCACGTAGACTTCTCCAGTCCCTCCTGCAGCTCAGATGGATGACTGGGAAGGGTTGGGGGGAAGGAGCCGAGGAGAGAACATTGCTAGGTGGCGGGGTAGATGCTGGCTGGGGTGGGACAGGGCGGCATTGACCTCCAGAGAACGTGAACTTGGTAAAGCTCCTGCTGGCAGCCCCCAGGCCCTGTTTCCTGTGTCTTTTCTTCCTGGGTTCTCCATTCAGGCTCTCTCCATTCTGCTAACGTCTGACTGTCCCCCCGCCCCCCAACTTTTGTTTTAGGGATAGGTTTCATGGGGTTGGCCACTACAGTAGTCAGGTTAGGTGAAAATGAACCCGGAAATCCCAGTAGTTTAATACAGTGTTTTCTTTCTTGCTCAATCTTCCTGTCCATCACCGAGCAGGGGGCGGGGACTGTGCTGCACACAGTCACTCAGGGTCCTAGGCCGATGGAGCCTCTGCTACAGTGGTACCTCGAGATACGAGTGCCCTAACATATGAGGTTTTTGAGATACGAGCCGTAGAGCGAGCGATTTTTGCTTTGAAATACGAGCAACATTTGAGATAGGAGTCATCGCGCGGATCGGCCGGCTGCACACGACCCACCAGCTTACCGCGACTCGCGCGTCTCATAGTTTCCCACGCCTCAAGGTTATGGAATGAATTAAACTTGTATCTCGAGGTACCACTGTACTTCTAGCTGTATAAGTGATGGCAGGGGGAGAGGAAGGGGATGAAGGTGGGTCCCCAACTTGTTCTTTATGCTTTGATGTGGTAGTGACACCCATCACTTCCGCTCGGAGCCCATTGGCCAGAATTAGTTGAGGGACCCCCACCTCCCTGCAAGGGGGGATGGAACACGGGGTCTTCTGCTTCCAGAAGAAGAAAAGAAACAGCTGTTGGTGAGCACTGGGATGTGGAATAAGTGGCCCCAGAACTTGACCTTTCTTTCTTTCTTTCTTTCTTTCTTTCTTTTTTTAAAATATATTTTATTGATTTTTTACAGAGAGGAAGGGAGAGAGATAGAAAGTAAGAAACATCGATGAGAGAGAGACATCGATCAGCCGCCTCCTGCACGCCCCACAGTGGAGATGTGCCCGCAAGCAAAGTACATGCCCCTGACCGGAATCGAACCTGGGACCCTTCAGTCTGCAGGCCGACGCTCTATCCACTTGAGCCAAACCGGTCTTGGCAGAACTTGACATTTCTCACGCCCAAATGACATAGACCCAACTCGTAAATAAATGGAAGGAAGGAAAAAAACACCACGCCCACATCTGTCGAGCGAGAGTTGTGTTTAGTCTCGACCCGACGTATTTTAGGTGTTTGTGGGTGGCTTCCTGAAGGCAAAGCCCCCCGCCACATTCCCCAGATCTCCTTGGGGTTAGGGAGCCTCTCCCTGTCCCTGTGGTGGGGTCGGGAGTGGCACTGAGCGGGGCCCGCCCTGAGGAGAGGGGATCTGCTGGGGTGGAGCCGGTCACAGCGGAGGAGCCGGTAAAAAAGTGGGTGCCCAGTGTCTGGGTGTGGATCCGCTGAAGAACATGTGGTACCAGTCTGGGTTTGATTGATGTCATTTGGGTGTGAGAAGTGTCACATTTATTTCCCCAAATCCAAGTTGGCGCGCCTCTCCGCCGCTGGCACGTCCACCACGTGTCGTTATTTGTCTCCTCTTCATCTCGGGTCGTCCCCCCCCCCGGTCGGCCCCTCTTTCTTCACTTGCACAGCGATGATTAAGCTCGGGCTGCAGAAAAGCAGCCACGTGGTCTCTTCTCTTTGCCATCTCTGCTGGCCCGGGACCGTGTGGTCCCTGTGCGGATTCGAAGTTCCCAGGAGGCCAATCTCCCGGGGTCCCACGCTCAGACTGGGGGCCCCTCTGTCGGCCCAGCCGGCAGTGAGTCTCGTGGCACTCGGCGAGCAGACCCCACAGCACAGGGAGGCTCAGTCCTGCTTCCCAAGAGCTCATTTTCCAAATGAGAAACCGAGGGCCTCGGAGACCACAGGCTGGTCCAAAGCTTGTGGGACTGGCCCGGGGGGCCAGGCTCTGCCGGCCACTGAGGATGCAGGCCGCGGACACAGGTGCGCCTTCGGGCCATCCAGGTGCCACTGTGGCCACTGGTCCGCTCCCACTTCTCTGGGGCGGCATCCTGGCTGGTCAGCGAAGACCGCCACCAGCCACAGCGTGAGCGAGCAGCACAGGGAGGGTCTGTCCCTGCCCCGGACTCGAGTGTGAGGCCTCTGATCCCCAGAACACGTTGGCTCCAGGCCTCCCTAGCCCGTGGCCACTTCACCGGGGTGTCTGCCGGCCTATCTGCCGCTCCCGCCGACACTCCGAGCTGTTAGCCATCAGCCCCGATCTAGCCAGAGGATTTAACGGCGGGTTACCTCATTCGGTTCACATTTTCATGGCCAAAGCCCATCGCAGACAAAACACCAATAAAAGCCCGGGCCCGCAGAAAAGCAGGGCCACAGAGAGGAGGAAATGGGGTTGTTCTCGGAGCCCAGAACGTGTGTCATGTCCACCCCCCCCATTTTTTTTTTCTTTTTGGCCAAAGTGAAATAAGTGAAATAAGTTTCAGAGCGATGTACAGCCCACGTCTGAGGGCTGTCGATTGGGTATGGCCTTCCGCGGCTTCCAGCAAATTATTCACCATCTAGACGCTGACACCATGTCTCCTCTTTGGCCTGATTTCGCTGCTGCCGCCGCTGGGGCTCTGTCCAGTGCTTTCTGGCCTCGGACGGGGGGTGCGGTGGGGAAGGATTCCATACCTGAGCCAGGTGACTCCCCGCAGGCCCAGCTCCGTGCTCAAGGTCAATGGCTCCAGGAAGCGAGGCGTTTGCAGGGCCTTAGAGTGGGCCCTGAAACCCGGCTGGATGATGTTGGGGGGCTGGGAACATTCCAGCGCAGGTCCCTGCCAGGTCCCAGGCGTCCCCCCCCACCTCCCCTCCCAGGCCAAGCCTGGATTGCGTGTGGGTTCCCTCCAAGGAGGAAGCTTCTCGAGTTGCATGTCTGGGGTTCCCAGTCGGGGAGTGATTGCCGCTCGCCTCTCGCCTTCAGGGTCCCGTGCAGCCCTGGTCCTTAACGCTCGGGCGAACTGGTTCAATGAATAGAGCGTCAGCCTGCGGACTGAAAGGTCCCCGGTTCGATTCCGGTCAAGGGCATGTATCTTGGTTGCGGGCACATCCCCAGTAGGGGGTGTGCAGGAGGCGGCTGATCGATGTCTCTCTCTCATCAATGTTTCTAACTCTCTATCCCTCTCCCTTCCTCTCTGTAAAAAAAAAAAAAAATCATAAAATATATTAAAAAAAAAAAGCAGGGGGGGATCCAACATTTCTGAAAGAGCCCCGTGGGAGCCTTGGGTCAGTCAAAATGCCCCTTGCATGGGGTAGAGTAGACTCGCTCATTGGAGAGGGCAGGGACCCTTCCAGCCCCCCTCTAGTCCACCCCCCAGGACCCCTGAAAGGGACTAGAATGCCCCCTCACCCCCGTGTCCCTTCTTGCCTCACCACTGGGCACGGAGATCTGAGGACTCAGAGAAAGGGGAGCCATCAAGCATAGTTTGCAAACCACTAGGGGGGATTATCTGTAAGGTCACGGTCATTCCTGCTCCACCCTCTACCTCAACATGACACAACCAAGCCAAAATGGCTCCAGATGCTCCCAGAGACCCAAGGACAAGGCAGACAAGTTGGGGGGGGGGTGGTTGCAGGGTCTTCACAGGAGCCCCCTCTCTCCTCTGCTGGGAAGCATCTCTGCTGCCCATGCACTGCCTGCACCCCCTGGCCTCCCCATGGAGGCTTGTTCAGGCCCTCGAGGCCCCCCCCCTTTCCTGTCACCCCTCCTTCCAGGGATCTGGGGAGGGTGTGTGGCCGAACTCCCTGGGACCTGGGTGCTTGAAATCCAGGACGGAACACTTGGGGGTGTTACCCAAGTTCTCATCTCTTCTTCTGTAGAGACCTCTAACCCACCCCGCGGCAGGAGTAGCTGAGACTGAGCGGGGGAGAGGGAGCGGGGACCAGCAGCTGGGGGTTCAGGAGGGCAGAATTGTCCTCTTCCAAGCCTCCTGGGGCAGGGACCATCTGCTCCCTTCATGGCCGATGATTAATGCGTCTTTGCGGAGGGAGGGCGGGTGTGGCGGCGAAAACAGGAAGGCAGATTTCGACACAGGGAAGGGCGCTCGAGGCTGCCATCCCTCAGAGCCCCGGGCACTGGCCCTGTCGACTCCGCGGCCCCAGGGCCTGGGGCAGAGGCTCGAGGGTCAGAAGCCTGGCTGGGGCTTGGACCGGAGTGGCCCCACGCTGTCCCCGTGTCCCTTCTTGCCTCCCGCTCTGGCCCGGGGGTCTGAGGACGCAGAGCGGAGGCCTGGCCCACTTTGGCTCTGCACCTGCCGGGACAAAGTGACTTTCTCTGTCCGGTGAGGACCGGTCTGGGGAATCTCCGCCCGTTAATGGAGTGGAGACGGGGTGCCGGGGGAGGCGTAGCCTGCTATGCTTCACTGCTGGCGCCAGTCACCGGGAGCCCCCCACTGGGTGGCCTACTTCCCTCACTGGGTCAGCGAGATGCTCGCACAGGGAGCGAGTTTCCACCTTCTGGCAACTTTGGGGGGGATTTTCCAGGCTGGGGCGCTGCTGCTATGTGGTGGGACGTGCCTGGCCCAGGGGGTATCCTTTCTGAACTTCAGAACCACCGCCAGCTGTGTACTGGGCCATGTTGGGGGTTGTCCATCGTGCCCTGGGCCGTGGATGGAGTTGAGCCGTAACCCTCTGCCAGCCTCGCGGAGCCCTGGGTCTGGAAAGGCCCTCAAAGCCAGCTCCTGGCTTCGTCATCCGCTGGAGAAGTCCCTCGTGTGGTCCTTGGCCGCTGGCCATCCTCGGCCAGGTCCCGTGTCGGAGTGTCCAGCTTTAGAGATGCTCGTTCTGCTCTGAGCCGCACAGATACAGAGAGACCAGCTTGGACGCTGAGACGTGGCGTAGGCCTGGCAGGGATGACCCCCTCTGTTCACCTGGAGCTGCCCCTGGGTGCTGGCCCTGCCTTCTGGTCCAGAAAACCGGGAGAGTACCTCCTCCGGCTCAGGATCTGCAGACGTCAGCATCGCTCAGCCACCCCTGGGCCTGTGAATCAGCATTCCTCCGCCTTAGCTCAGGTAGGGCCTCCCGGTGAGGAGGCGCCTGCTCCCTTGGACCTGCTGTGACCGGATTGGAGGACCAGGCAGGGGAGGAGGCTCCGGGCCCTCACTGGAGGCTGTGGCTCTTCCTCTGGCCCTTGGGCTCCAGCTGGGCCTGGCCCTGGGCGTGGGCGCTGAGTGGACGAGCCCTCGTCTGTGGGGGCAACCTTTTCAGTCTGGGCCAGGTCTCCAGGGGACCATCCAGTCACCATGGTCGGTGCTCAGAGCAACAAGGGCAAGAACTAGGCATTTAGTCGGCTCTGGCTGTGTGCTGGCTCTTCTGTAGAGTCCCCTTTAGAGCTCGCTCACTCTGTGGCTGGTGGCGGTCTTCGCTGACCAGCCAGGATGCTGCCCCAGAGAAGTGGGAGCGGACCCTTGGCCACAGTGGCACCTGGATGGCACACAGGCGCACCCATGTCCGCGGCCTGCATCCTCCCGGGCCAGTCCCACATGCTTTGGACCAGCCTGCGGCCTCCGAGGCCCTCGGTCTCTCATTTGGAAAATGAGCTCTTGTTTTCAACCCCCTTCCAGACTCATCATCTGTGAAGCTCACCCTGGAGTTTTCCCGAAAGTGTGGTGTCGCTGGGAGGAGTTTTGGGAAGCGGCGGGCCCTTTCTGATGAGCCAGCAGCATGTTCTAGAACTTTCTGGTCCAGGGAACGGCCAGCTGCTGGGTCTGACTCTTTTCTTTGTGACCCTGGGTCTGTTGCCCAATCATACAAGGGACCGCAGCATCCTGGTCGGCGCTGAGCCCCTCTCTCCGAGGCGGGGGTGGGGCCTGTCTTTGGGGGATGCCCACACTGGGCCAGTAGTGCTGGTGGGGGGCTGACGCTCCCGGGGTCCTCGCTGGCCAGGCCGAACCCAGGACAGGGCCTGGGACCTGGTGCTCAGCCTGGGAGGGGCCGTGGGCAGACGGCACCTGGGCTGCAGGCGCTCCTGTCTGGCCGAGAGGCCACGCTCAGGGCACAGGCAGGGCTTGGCTCAGAAACCCGGACAGGGGGCCCCGATCCACTCCCTGCAAAGGACAGTCTCGGGAGGACCCTTTGGGGCATATGCATCTTGATGTGGAGCTTTGGCCCGGTTTATGCCGTTACTGGCTTTTGGGTAATACAGTGGTACCTCGAGATACGAGTTTAATTCGTTCTGTAACCTTGAGGCGTGGGAAACTCTGAGACGCTCGAGTCGCGGTAAACTGGTGGGTCGTGTGCAGCCGGCCGATCTGCGCGATGACTCCTATCTCAACTGTT
Source organism: Lasiurus cinereus (assembly GCA_011751065.1). Lineage (NCBI taxonomy): Eukaryota > Metazoa > Chordata > Mammalia > Chiroptera > Vespertilionidae > Lasiurus > Lasiurus cinereus. The sequence continues at coordinate 64,429,529 of JAAGEH010000041.1, forward strand.
GCTCGTATTTCAAAGCAAAAATCGCTCGCTCGACGGCTCGTATCTCAAAAATCTCGTATGTTAGGGCACTCGTATCTGGAGGTACCACTGTACTGAGAAACAAGCCACCAGCAGAGCGAGGGCCCCACAGGAGCCACAGGAACTAGCCGGAGCTCTCAGCGACGTGTGTCTGTGTGCCCGAGGGCTTTGGCGTTGAAGGGCACGGGTTTGTCACTTCAGACACACACCGGCGGCCTGGGTGCCAGCTGCAAGGCCGTGCCACAGCCCAGCGTGTCAGCGAGCACAGACCCCACCCCTGCAGGCAGCCATTGGGGGGCACAGATGTGCTCGCTTTAACTTTGCCCCTGGACTGGGAAGTGGGAAGAAGGACATTAACGGAAATGACTTTTCGTGATGATGGACTTCTCAGGAGTGTGTGTGTGTGTGTGTGTGTGTGTGTGTGTGTGGCTTCTCAGGAGTGTGTGTGTGTATGTGTGTGGCTTCTCAGGAGTGTGTGTGTGTGTGTGTGTGTGTGTGTGTGTGTGTCCATGTCCACGCACAGGTTCAGCACCTCATTCACAGTTGGTGGGAAGGCAGAGTTGTCCCAGCTACAGGCAGAAACCACGCTCGCAGGGACCTGCCTTCCAGAAGCCAGGGACTGTGTGTGTGTGTGTGTGTGTGTGTGTGTGTGGTGCTGTCCATGTTGTCATCCATATCCACGGACACATGTGTCCACCACTCCTGGGCGCAGTCTCAAGGCTTTGACTCCACGTGTCACGGCATCTGGTCATGTGTGATCCTCTGCAGAGCTTTCTGGCTCCGGGGGATGTGACCCAGCGGGAGCGGCTTCCTGAGGGCTCACAGGCTCCCGCTTCGGGGCCTCTCCCCTGGCCACGGGCCAGCCCTGGCTGGCGGGGAGGGGGCGCTGAGAAGGCCCCGGCCGCTCCATGCGCCTGAAAGGATACCAGCTGATGAGTGAAGCTCTAATAAATCAAGACCATGTGGTTCTCTCCCCCTAGAGATGTTCCCGGCTAAAGAAATTGGGAGAGGGGAACGTTTCTGGCAATCAGCCCTGACACTTCTCTTATATCCTCTTTCCCTTTGCTCCTCGGCCCCCAAATCTGAGGAGTCACTGGGTTCACGTTTAAAAAAGAAAACAGCCTCGGACTCCCATGTGCCTGGGGCCAGGAACATCTCTTCCCATCACTCAGGTTGAGCTTGGAAACAGATCTCAGGGGGAGAATGAGGTGTTTTGGGATTGGGGTCAGGGAAAGGGCAGAGGGCACCTTTCTCGCTTACAGTGAGTCAGAGGATGGAGGAAGCGTTGGTACTTGTGTGCAATGGCATTTGGAAGGGCAACCGAAAGCCCGAGACGGGGAGGAACTCGTTCAAGGTCACCAACTTGAGCCCCTCCCAGGGTTGGTTCCTGCCCCATCCCCCCTCCCTGGTCTCCTGGTTCCAATTCAGGCTTCTTACTGTTGAGAAGTCTGAGATTTGAAGGTTGGGCTGGAGTTTGGTTTGAAGAACAAAAATCTTAGAGATCGAAGTGGAAGGAAAGCCGTCAACTCTTAGAAATAGGTAAAGGAATTCTGGGATGAAGGGAGAAAGTCTAAATGACCAAGGGAATTTGCATACAACATGTAAGAGAATTGAAGGACATTAGAGTCACAGGGGATGCTGTCAGGAAGAATTTGGATCATGCCAGGGGCCAGAGGGTCCCATTTTAACCCAATGAAAATGGCTGTTTCCCAGGGGAGGAGGCTGCCATGGGTGGAGACCCAGTCCTATGGTAGTTTCCAGCATGGGGAACCTGGGAGCCACGTGCTCATGTTGGGGGGTGGCTGTTGAGTTGCTAAAGAGATCATATCTTTGCTCTACTGTTTAAGGATGCACTTAGCCCAGTTGGTGTGGCTCAGTGGTTGAGCACTGATTCAGGAACCAAGAGGTCACTGGTTTGATTCCCAGTCAGGGCACCTGCCCTGGGTTGCAGGCAGGAGGCAGCCAATCAATGATTCTCTCGGTTTTCTCATCAGTTGGTGATGATGGCTCTCCTTATCCATGGTGGGCCCCATTGTTTTGTCTGTCCAGCTCTCCTTCCCCAGTTCTTCTGATAAGGGTTCTCCCTTCTTCACAGGTGGCCTCTCCTCCATGTTAATTGAGTGGCCTTAGTGGAGGCTGCCAACGACACCCTACCTCCATCTTTGCTAATGATCATAATGAGGCCAATTAATTTATCCCGACCTTCTGGCCCCAGTAATTTGATAAGAGGACGTTATAAAGAGCATGACTAGGACTCTTCCTGAACACATCTGAGGTCCCCACTGGGGAAACCAAGAGAGGGAGTCTTGGGGTGGGCGTGCTGAGTCCCTGTAGGTTTGATGCAGCTGGAAGCTAAGAGCCACTATACTGTTGCTGTTAATGTGACCGGATATCTGCCGTGGACCCGTGAAGGCTGAGATGAGATGAAGCTATGACAGGGTTGTATTCATTTTAGCTTTTTTTGCTTCTCAGGGACAGAAATGATCACACAAACTAACTCTAGCTAATAGAAAACGTATCAGCCCACTTCTCTGAAAAGAGCAGAGGTCGGGCTAGTTTCAGGCTTACCTTCAGGCAGAACCTCACTCAACCAATATCACCGGGATCTGGGCTCTTTCTCATCTCTGTCTCCCCATCTCTCTTAACTCTGCTTCCTTTTGGCTGACTCCATTTGGAAGTGAGATCCCTCCCTCAGGATACTAAATGCCTGCCTTAGCTCCCAATTGCATATTCCCTTAGATGCAAATTCAGCAAGTAATGGCAATAGTCTCTTCTTAGAATCTCTAGTCAAGATCTCCTTGCCTCTCTCTGGGTCATAGTGGGTCTTGTCTCTTTCTTCAAATCAATCACTGTGGCCAGGGATATGGTTTTCTAATTGGCATAAGCTTAACACTTAGAATACGGGCTGATTATGAAATGCAGCGCACCAAAACCCAGGATCTAAAAATAGGCGAGAGGATACCATTATCAGTAGAAGGATGAAAAGGTGCCAGGTGGCAAATGCACAGATGTCTCTACTGTAGAACGTTGGTACCCAACAGATTGCCTGGAACATCTTAGGACAGTTCTCATGTCCTCTGTTTATCATCATGGACACCAAGGGTAATTAATCATTCTTATGAGATGATTAAAAACTTGGTTTCTATGTGAAAAATAATGACTGCCAAAGAATGCCAGAAGCTACTGCTGGTGATAGACATGTAGAGAAACTGAAGTGGGAGAAGAAAATGAGTATTTTTAGTTTTGGACAAATTAGAAGAGAGGATATTGAATTCAGCAGAGGCTTGCACCAATGGTGTAAGTGAATTCACCAGGTATCTTATATGAAAAGAAGAATAGACCCTTTCTAAAGCCATTTCAACAGCTCCTCTAACCGGCTCCAAATGGTTCACGAAGTGGGAGAAAACTAATGAGAATTGGAAAAGTCTCTGTGATTTGAGAAAAAGCCAGGATCCTATACAAACATTTTTGTATATCCTTGACTCTGGGAGTTCACAAACATTGAAGGAGGCATTTCTATGAATGCATGGAAGCCTTCGTTCTGCCATGCCCCCTGAAGAACCATCCCTACCATCACACAGGAAGATGGATTCTTCTGTCTTGTAGTAGACTCTGCTATCTTTGCCCATCCACCATTCATTTCTTCTACGTGGAGTCTCCCCTTAGCCTCCATGTGTTGGCTATGTCATCCTTTAGATGTTGATGACACCTAGGGACTTTGGTTGGTAGAGATGATTGTTCACCTGACATTGGAGTTTTTGATAAATAAGCAGTGATAGGGAGTAGTAATGGGCAGATTGCTTGAAGGTATGATCCTCCAAAGAGCCAGGATTTGCACAGAGTGGAGAAGTATCTTTATGCAAGAGCCTGGGATCAAGGAAGATGTCAACCCCACCTCTTTTTTTTTTTAAAAATATTTTTATTGATTTCTGAGAGGAAGGAAGAGGGAGAGAGAAAGAAGCATCAATGATAAGAGAGAGAATCATTCATCAGCTGCCTCCTGCATGCTCCCTACTGGGGAGTGAGCCCACAATCCAGGCATGTGCCCTTGACCGGAATCAAACCTGGGACCGTTCAGTCTGCAGGCCAACACTCTATCCACTGAGCCAAACCAGCTAAGGCTCAACCCCACCTCTTGATCTTGAAGATAAGCAGTTTCCTCCGGAGGAGGATGAAACGGGGAAGGACTATTCATAGCGATGGGGAACCATGTGCCCTGTGACTTCTCCCAGATGACCACAGCCTTGGAATTAGACACACTTGTTGGACAGCAACTCCAGCCAAGTGTGGTCAGCCCTTTGAACCTCTGCCACGGATATACTGCTCCGAGCACCTGCCTGAGATCTCCTCTGTGCTCTTGCCAATGACCAGTTCCCCCCGAAGTCCCTGCACAATGTTCCTACATGTTTTATGTCCATGAAAGAAGAGAGAACATAATCGTGATTTTAAAATAAACAGCAGAAAACAAAGTAGTTTGATTCTTGGCTCTCCCCTCCACTGGTGAAGTCATCGCCTCGAGCAGACTCTTGCCACAGTGCACTTGGAGGCCCTTGAGGTTTGGCAGTGATCAGGTTTTGTCAGTGGACGGCCAGGCCTGTTCACAGATGACAGTCTCCATTTGAACCGCGGTCATGATGAGCTGGGGCAAGACCTTGAGCTGGCAGAGCCCTGCCATGTGCTCTCCCATTGCTGATCTGTCTGCCCCTCTGTCTTCCTGTCTTTTCTCTCCTTTTGGGATGGGACGGCGCAGGCTCACTATCCACCAGAGAGGTACCTCAATGGGCTTGCCGTCCTTCACAAGCCAAACCTATGCGGAGGCTTGGTGGTTCTTCAAGATTATTCCAACAAATGCACGAAGGCCGAGAACTCAGGCCCAATGGGAACACTAAACTTTCAAATGTGTATCACCTTGAAAAAGCGGGAGCCCTGGAAAGGGATGACTATTCAGATGGCTTCGATCAGGCCACAGTGAGGGCTGGGAGTCGAGGGGAAGAAGCTGGGACAGGGAAGCGTATAGAGCTGTGGTTTTCAACGTGGGGCACACGCCCCACAGTGGGGGCAATGTTTTTAAGGGGGGCAATTTGAGAATGAGTTATTAACAGTGAATTTTTTGCATTTCTTATGGGTCTAGGGGCCTCATATACAGTATATAAATATATGTTGTGACATACTTATGCGTGTCAGGTCTCTATTACATGTTTTGAAACTTTATTTGCTATTTTTCCAAAAACAATTCATATTATTATTAATTTTTAAACAATTTCTTAGTAATGTCTTCCTCAGTACTTCAGCGGTCCTTTTGTTCTTTTTTTTTTCTTTCTTTCATGGATGCCATGTTCTTTGGAAGCTTGTTTAGACCAAGTGAATGGCCTTTTAGATTTCCTCCATGTGAATAAGAGTCCACTATTTGAATAATAAGGATTCTATGTCACAGTGGAGACATCAGGAATTTAGAGATGCTTAGGTGAGGTATGGCCATATGAAGGTTGGAAACCACTGGTAGAAGAGGCAAGAGGCATGGTGTCATCAGAAGACATTTAATTCATGTTTTCTTCTCTCCAGCACCTACATCATTGCTCCTGGAGGAAAGATTGCATTATCTGTGGGCTGTTTTCAGAGCATATGTATCTAAAATATTTAACTGTTTAACCAGAGAAATCCTCTATAGTTTCCTGCTATGTAAGGTTTACTTAACACTAAGAAGCATCTGCCTTGTGAAAATTAGGTTAAGATTTAAAGCCAGAGGACACCCTGGGAGAGAGATTTGCGGCACTTCTGGTAGGATTAATGAGCCCGATATCCCCAAAGCCGTTACAAAGCCAAAGGAGAAAGAACAGCATCTCACCTGGACAAATGGGCAAATAAACAGAATAGGCAACTTTCCGAAGAAAGAAATGAATTTATCAGAACACTAAAGAAGATGTTCAAGCTTGCTAACGATGAAAACTACTGACTAAAAACTTAGATATTACGTCCTGCCTATTGGTGAAGGTAAACAGATTGGCTAAGAAAATAACAGGATTGCTCTGGCTGAAGTGACTCCGCTGGTTGGGCATAGTCCTTTGCAACAAGAGGTTGCTGGTTTGATTCCTGGTCAGGGCACAAGCCTGGGTTGCAGGTTGATCCCTCGTATGGGGCATGCAGGTACCAGCTGATGGATGTTCTGCCCTCTCATTGATATTTCTCTCTCTCACTTCCTTTCTCTCTAAAAATAAGTAAAAAGATATTAAAAAACAGCAGTATTAGTCAAGATCTTGAGAAATGCTTAGTTCCAAAGAGTATAAGTCAGCATAACCTCTTTGTAAGGCAGTTTGATGACAAACATCAAACCATAAAATGTGCATATCCTTCAACCCATTGATCCTGCTTTGAAAAATTTACTGTAGGAAGTCAACTGTCCAAGTGGGGAAAGCTGCATGGGAATGCGCTAGAACATTCGTTAGTTCCTGATGAATGGAAAGCCTCTACATGTCCATTATTAAGGGGCCAGTTAACGAAGTATGACTTAGAAAACCATGTGTCCATAAAAAAGGACAGTATCTTGCTAAGACAGGTTTGGCTCAGTGGATACAGCGTTGGCCTGCTGACTCAAGGGTCCCAGGTTCGATTCCGGTCAAGGGCATGTACCTTGGTTGCAGGCACATCCCCAGGGGGGGACGTGCAGGAGGCAGCTGATCGGTGTTTCTCATCAATGTTTCTAGCTCTCTGTCCCTCTCTCTTGTTCTCTGTAAAAAATCAATAAAGATATATTAAAAAAAAGGAAAAAAAAGGACAGTATCTTCAAGTCAATGGGAAAGAAAATATATGTGATGTGTTTTTGAGTGGGAAAAAAATAACCCCGCACCCAACTGCCTCAGTGATATAACCACTCTTCTAGGGGGATCTTGTCCAGTGTGGGCACATCCATTGGCTCACAAAACCATCCTGGAGTACGGTGAGCTGACCTTCTCACCACTGAGCGACCGGCCGGGCCCATGTAGACCCCTTGCTTGAGTATACTTCTATTTACTCAGCTCCCTTTCCAGACAAACATAAGTCACACCTATCTTTTTAGGGCAGCACGCAGGATACTTTGGCTTCGTGACAGAGCAAAGCATGATGGAACTCCTGATCTCGGGCAGTGATGGGGGAAATTCATTTGGTACACCAGCTGGTGATGCTATGGCAAGTGCCATATGTGGTAGACCAGGTCTATGCCTGTGCGAGAGACCATGCATGCCAGGCCACAGATCAGTGGGGTCGCTGGAAAATGAGGGGAATGGTATGAGATATATGTGACATGTGTGGGCAATAGAGGCCCAGAAACTCTGCACAGTGAACAGGAATAAATCTGGGTACTCTTTCAAGAATGTTTTCTTCTCCCATGTATTTTTGGTGTCTATTATTAAATATTTACTTTAAGGCATGGTAAAGCTTGAAATAAGTTTTTTGTGCGACATACTTTTCTCTGTAACAGTGAGCTAAAAAACCCCAGATGCACGCCTCAGACAAAATTAAGTACTGAGTTTTTTTTTTCTCTCTCTCTCAAGAAAGTTATGATTAATGTGTCAGTTGCCAAAGGTGTTGGTTGAGACCGGTAGAAACACCACTGACCACATGGGAACCAGAAAACACAAATATGTCTGTCGAAGCGGCATCAGCGTCTCAAAAGTCTGTAGTTAAGTCTGTGCCCAAAAGATAATTAGGATTAATAGCTACAAAAGGTGTGTTTACATGGTAGTTTTATTACTCATGTAGACCCAATGGCTGTTCTACTAAGCTAGTTCTCTCATTTTCCTGGGCTGGGATGCAAAGCGAATTGATCGATGTGGATGTGTTGGCTCCAGGAACGGAAGAATGACTTCTCAAACAGTTGCACGAAGCCAGCATTTTATCGGTATCCCCAGATGCTGTACGGAGTATACTCATGAAGTTCATTTTAACACTGGTTCAACTTTTCACCCAACTTATGGAGTCAGAGTAAAGCTTTTGGAAGTTAATTCTGTCAAAGATTAAAAGGCTGTAATGCATGCAAATGTAAGTCGAACATTGAAGGTCTTTATTGTTTTGCAGTGATGCTAAAAACACACACACAGTGGTGAAACACAGTGTTTATAGACCAGGAATGTACTTGGAGTTGGTTGGGTGTACACATAAATTAATAACCATGTTGCTCTATCAGTTGAATGAGAAGCCATAGGGGTTCCAAAAATTAAATGATTGTATGTTTACTCAGGAAAAATTTAGCTCCAAAATTTCCTGTGGCAAACCTGATTTTTTTGAGCAAAGGCACTAATTCAGCACGGTGGTATGCACTTTCTCCTTTTGCTGCTTATTATTCTTCAGGGTTTAGCAATCTTTGAACTTTTAAAGAACTGTCTTGTGAATCAGCTTAAGCGTCCTTCCATGTTGCTGAGATTTGGGGTAAACAATTCCTCTAAGTGTTGGTTCATTTTGTTCAAAACCAGCTGGAAATATTTAATCAAAATTAAATGAATGGATCACCCTCTGGCGTTGTTTTTGAAGCCTTTAGTGCATTGCCCTGATTGAGAACAAAGGCTGCATGCTTTATCTCTACTAACGCGAGGAAGAGTTTTTGCTGAAAGCAAGGGAGGAGCTGAAATAATAAAAGAGCAAGAGCTCAAATGGTGTGGAACACTGAACGTTCAGATGCTGTACAGAGTGTCTGGGATATCTTGGTGTATGGGAGGAGTCAGATGGTGCCCTTATGGTAACAGCGTCAATGTATATTCAGCCCTGCAGTGGGACCAAATCGAGGTGGCTTATGATTTTGTAGCATCTGAGACTTGTGAACCATTCGAAACATTCATGAATAGAGACAACTTATTTGACATGTTTTGTCAAAAAAAAACCCTACTCTGAGCAAGAGGAAAGCATTTGTGAAGATATTTGAAGTGAAATATTTACTCATTTTAATACAAAAAGTAATTGAAATTGACAATCTCCTCCACTTAGCCAAATGTCTCCTTGCTTCCCAGATAGCTGGGCAGGAGGAGGTGGAATGCTTTCTTAGCTAGGGAATTGAGGTATACTAAGAAGGGTCAACTGAAAAAGTCAACAATTGGAAATTTATTAATCACAACTTGGCACTCGGAAGAAAACTTCAGGCAACTTTAGTCGATGTGAAAACATTTACATTCTTCAAAAACTTCAGTGACACCATGTTAAAGAGTGATATGTCTAAGAAATGAATTAAAATATGCAAATATGGCCCAGCTGGTTTGGCTCAATGGTTGAGCATCAACCTATGAACCAGGAGATCATGGTTAGATTTTCAGACAGGACACATGCCTGGGTTTCAGGCTCGATTTCCCAATAGGGGTCGTGCAGAAGGCAGCCAATCGATGATTCTCTCTCATCATTGATGTTTCTCTTTCTCCCTCTCTGAAATCAATAAAAATAATATTTAAAAATAAGTAAATATGCACCAGGAATAAATTACATTGTTTACATTATTTTAAATGTTATCAAACAGATGGTATTTTTGATTTGATGCATGTATATATATTATAGCTTTAGAGAGAATTTCATTTTTGAAATTAGTTTTTGATAAGAACAATTTTAGTCAATTAATGTTAGTCAGTGCGTAACTATTTTAAAAGATTGTGTAATATTGCCGAGACCGGTTTGGCTCAGTGGATAGAACGTCATCCTGCAGACTGAAGGGTGCCAGGTTTGATTCCAGTCGGGGGTATGTACCTTGGTTGCGGGCACATCTCCAATGTGGGGCGTGCAGGAGGCGGCTGATCGATGTCTCTCTCTCATGGATGTTTCTGACTTGCTATCCCTCTCCCTTCCTCTCTGTAAAAGATTGTGTAATATTTATTACTTTTAGCTCCTGTTTTCACTCTCAAATATCTCCAAAATTGGATGTCCCATTGATATTTAAGACCCAATACATGCTTTATCCTCTTTCTCCTGATGCATCATGGGAGCATGTGTCAAGTAGGAGCTTCTCAGGTTGTGTCCTTGAATGATGATGGGCATCAGTAGCTTAGTGGCAGAGGTAAATAGAGGATTCTGACCAGTAACAATACATATAAGATAGCAATAAGCTATAAGGTACTATATATGCTGAGTGGCCAGATTATTATAATCTCTGAATGCCTAATAATCTGGCCACTCAGTGTATATCCTATATAATATAAGGCTAATAGGCAAATTGTCCCCTTGACCAGGAGTTCGACCAGCAGGCAGGACAGCCAATTGCCCATGTCTCCTCCCCCTGGCCAGGTTGGCCGGACCCCACCCATGCGCAAATTCATGCACCTAGCCTCTAATATATGTGTGTGTGTGTGTGTGTGTACGCACTGAGTGGCCAGATGCATTCAGAGATCATCATAATAATCTGGCCACTCAGTGTATATATATATGATGTTATAGATATAAACTAGTACCTATAAGATACTTAGGAAAAAACCTTAGAGAAGAATGGGATACTGTGTCAACTCTTGGACAATATATCTTCCATAAATAAGTCAGAGTGTTTCACATGGCTCTTATCTCAGTTCTCAGTGCAAGCGGAGGACGTGATGGCAATGTTCAGTTTAGGAAACATGGAAGGTGGTGTGAAAGGTGATGGCCAAGCAGAACAGCCTGGGTAAACAGCTCTTGGTCACCTGGCCCAATTCACCATGAGCTTATAGAATCCATAGCATGAGTGCATATTTTTTGGTCAGCCCTTTCAGAAATATTTCTGTTGACTCGAGGGATCTTTTCATAAGAATCATATGGAAGGGATGTTGGTTATATTTTCTGGCAAGGTCCTAGAGTGGAATCAGACCTAGTTCCTATCCTATGGAAGCTTTTACTCCAGTGACAGGGCAAGATATAGAAATAAACACCCACAGAGTAGAATGTGTTAAATGTGGAAAGACCTGGGAACCCCCAGAAAGGATGGCAGCTCTCCTAAGTGATGACCAAGTCATGCCCCAAAAGGGACATGATTGGCATGGGTGGTCTACACCTTGCTTGCTGTTTCAGGGGCCAGGCTGGATGGCATTAGGGTCTCTGAACAGTTTCATATCCAAGGGCCACTGGAAAGGCCTGAAGGAGCAACATGCTGTGTTGAATCAAGCCACCGTGTCAACCAGCTGGCTGTGCCCAAGCAGCCATGGTGCTCTGAGTGAGCTCAGAGAGAGGAACCTCAGCCAGGGCTGGCCAAAGCCTGTGAACAGATGACCCACGGACTGGAATGTTTGCAAGAGTCTATTTTTGTTTCTGATAAAACTGGAAATGGAGCCACTTGGGGAGCCAGCCTCCTGGAGATGAATGGTAAAGGAGTGAGCTGAAGCTCTCCCGGGAAGTATGTGAGGCCCTGAGATTACCAATGCATTTCTCTGCAAAGCAAAAGCTTGGAGATGAAGAATAGGAAAGAAAAATCCAGGACAGGCCAAGGTAGGATCTGCAGAGCGAGGCCCCCTTTTCATCCATCTGTCTGTGTCTGCCCATCCATCGTGGGCTTCACCAAGCACCCAGTTAGTGTCTGGGCCGGTCTTTGCCTAGGAGGGTGGGGCAGAAGAAGGTGTAGGCTCTGTTGTCTGGTCCAGAGAAAACCCATCAGCAGAACATAGTCGCGGAAAGCAACTGTCTCATTTCAGTGGTGATTTAGAGCTCTGGGTTCTGAGAATCCCTCTGTTAACCCACCAGCCAATGAAAGAGAAAGGTCAATCCAAGGTAAGTTGATGGAGAGATTCATGTACATGACCCCAGGCTCAGGTTGTGCTGTTGGGGCGTGTGAAGTGTGGAGTGAGAGGCATCACCTCACCAGCCAGAGACTCTTGCATCCATTACTCGGATGAAAATTATAGCCTGGACTCTAGAGGCAGGCACCATTTAATTAGCAGAGGATTAATTTCTGTCCTCCACCATGATATGGAGTCTCCCAGCTGAGAGGAGGCAGCTCTGATTCCAGATCTGTGCTCCTTCCCCTACACCAGTGAGGGGCATGTTTGCTCCTTCCATCATCAGAGTCCAGAGATCTGGATGGTAAGGTGATGACCCTTCTCTCTCAGGCCATTCCTTAACTAGATTCCTCCTCTCCCCTCTGGCCTGTGATTCTTTGACCCCATATCCAATACCTGTTAAATAACCATTGAGCCTGGAAGTTTCAAAGGCTCTCAGCCAAAGAGGTCTGGACTTTGCTGTGCTGGCGAAACCTGGCCTCCCCTACTGTGAGTGCCAACAAGGAGTGGGCTGGGCTCTGGAGGTCCCGGGCTGATGGCCACATTGCTTTGTAAGCCATTCTGTGTATGTCCCACCCCCTCTGACTCTACGTCGCTCCCCAACTGCCACCCCCCCACAACAGCACAAACTGAGCCCCCACTGCCACCCCCCCACAACAGCACAAACTGAGCCCAGAGCCAGGCACATGACTATCTGCATCAGTTGATCTTGGATTGACCAAGTGTGAAAAGGCTTCTAAAAAGGCTTCATGCTTTTTCATTGGCTGGGGTTAACAAAAGAGGAAATCCCAACTGTTGAAGGTGCCAACCAGCCTGGCACCTTAAACGGCAACCCAGGTGTGACCACTGGTGCCAGTTATGTCCTTCTTGGGGCATGACTTGATCATTACTTAGGAGAGCTGCTATCCTTTCTGGGGGCTCCCAGATCTTTCCACATTTAATACTTTCTACTCTGTGGGTGTTTATTTCTATAACTTGCCCTGTCATTGGAAATCCTAGGGTCCTGTCTGAGAATCAGGGCATGAGGAGACTCGGGTCACAGTGGGACCTGCTGGCATGAGTTACAGTGTCTGAGGAAGCCAATCAGTGACTTGATGGGAGCCTCTTGGTGAATATCTCCCTTCAAGGGCCATTTCTGACAGCAAGAATGTGGTTTAGGAGTCAGCTATGTTTATTTTGCAGGGTTTTCAGAAAGTGATTGCAGGAATAGAAGCTTTTCTCTAGGAAAGTGATGGTCTCGCTGGCAGGAAGACTGCAGAAGTAGCTGGAAACCCCAGAACCATGGACCAGCCAGTCATGGGTCCAAAGGGAAAAAAATTAAGAACAAAAACCAAACGAGTAGGTGACAAAGAACGTTGAGATTTAAAAAAGTTGAGCCCTTCCTAATTTCAAGACACAAAGTAGCTGGAGATAATGACATCAATTCATTTTTGTTTTTGCTTTTTTAAAGTTTATAATACAACTAGAGGCCCAGTGCAGGAAGAGTCCTGCAAGAAGAGGACTTCCTGCAGCGTCTCCACTGCTGCACCTTGTCAGCCACCCCACTTGCTTGCTTCTCCGTAGCTTCCCTCCCTTCTGCAGTGCTTGGCTTCCTTCTATGCGGTCTTTAGTCTTCACTCTGCACTGGGTTATGCAAATCAACCACCATTTTTTGTTTGGGCTAATTTGCATACATGCTCCTGATTGGCTTGTGGGTGTAGCGAAGGCACAGTCAATTTGCATGTTTCTCTTTTATTAGATGGGATGGTTTTGAGTATATACTGTTAAAGTAGCTTAGTATCTTTGTGCAGATTCCTAACTGTATTGCTAATTTTTGGGTAGAGAACTCATAAAGAGAGAGAATGGAAAGTTGACTCATCTTTCGCTCCACCAGGCCTAGGCAGAGGGAAGACTTTTGGGCACTTCCCTGCCAAGCTCATCTTTTGTGGTTTCCCGTGGTTTCTTAACACTTCTGACTCCAACATCTGGTGGCATACCCGAGAGCTGACAGTGGTCTTCCCTGATCTTATTCCTTTTAGCCCTTGTAACAGTTTTGCAAACCTCTACGTTTTTCTCTGAAGCAGCTTCCTGCTTGATCTACTTAGACAAGGTTTTGGCAATTTACATGGCTGCCACTGTAGAATGATGCAGTGGAAATGCAAGTGTGAGCACTGCTTGGGGTGGGGCTGGCTGGCGGTTTCTGATCTCACTGTAAAGAAAGACGTGAATAATCTCACAGTTTTTCCTTATCAGCTCACGTCATGGTTGAATGTAAGTGCTCCTGTAACTGCCCTCAACGAACTGCTTTTTAGCTGCCTTGAAGCTTAATGTATCGTGAAGTTTGATAGTGAGGTTGCAGATAACAGCACAATCTAGTTCACAGCTGCACCCGCTTTCTTATGGGAAAGTCAGGACATGGTTGAACAAAGAGTGCAATCTGAGCACTGGCATGGGGACATGGGTAGATCCAGCTGACTCAGATTTGACCCACTCCCTAAATCTCTCTGTGCCTGCGTGACCATGGGAAGCAACCTTCTCCACCACTGTCTGAAGAGGCTTCTATCCACTAACTGAAGATCATGTCGTGCTGAATCTCTTTACGGCATATTTTCACCACCCCATGCTCCCTTCACTGCCTCCAGATCCATAATGGAGGCAGATCTTAGCATCATGCCTAAGAGGGAAGAGAAGGAAGTATGTCCCAGGAGGAGAAAGCATACACCCCAGGAGAATTAAAAGGTAACAGATTAGAGAGCAAGCTATGTCATGTTGGACTGGGCCACACTGATGAAGATGTATATAGTTACCAGAGATTCTTAATTTAATATGTTAGCTTGTTTGGAGTGATTCCATCAGTTTGCCATTTTTTTTTTGGACTTAAATCTGGACGGTGGCCTGCACTAAAGGAAACTGAGATGTGAGAACTTCCCTCGTATATTACATTCCAAGAAACCCAAAGCCTTAAAGAGGTTGGAATGCTGGAATGGATTTATCATGGGCAACCCCCACACACATCTCCTATAGGAGGGGTCACCCAGACATCAGTATTTTTACAAAGTCATTGAGAAATATATTGGTGATGAAAGTTTCAGTACCCTGGCAAAGCTTTGTGGTGATTGATCACTGCAGGGGTTCATGGAGGCAGAGATTGCCAATGCAAAGGTTTTCTCAATTTCACTGGGGATGATGAGACTCTAGAGTGGCAAATGCCAAAGGTCAGTATTTAACCTCCAGAAGTAAGGTTATTGTCGTGACTGAATCTGACAGCAGGACTAGAGTACTAGTCAGAATCCCAAAAAATATTTTATTGATTTTCCTACAGAGAGGAAAGGAGAGGAATAGAGAGTCAGAAACATTGATGAGACAGAGAGACATTGATCAGCTGCCTCTTGCACACTCCCCACTGGGGATGTGCCCACAACCAAGGTACATGCTCTTGTCTAATTTATCATGGTATCTCGAAGGGTGAATTGATGGGTAGCCAATGAAAGCTTCACTTGATCTTTGTAATGAAATGATATTTTACATCTAGTGAACAAAGCCTTGAATCGGGACATCACAAATGGGAAGTCACAGTCTCTCATTCAGTTTCCAGACCTAGGATGTTTCTTTCTAAATAAATGGTAATCCTATCACTTGGAAATCACCTTCCTACCTCGGAGTATTACACCTACATGGTAGGTGGGACATTTGTAGACAACTCATGTTGGATCCGTGAAGTCAATCCCTTAGAGTAGCCCATGACTGGGCACATGGTTCCCCATCGCTATGAATAGTACTTCCCCCGTTTCATCTTCTGGGTTAGGGGCAGAGATAGAGCAAACATTCTCTCTATTTCCTCTAGTACAGAATGGGGCATCTAGTCATTTCACCCAGTGTGCAGCATTTCTAGTTACATAATGACTCAAAGCCGATAAAGACCAAGCCAAGAGAACAGCAAACCATGGACACGATGCTCATAAAAGTCCTGAGCCAGTCTCAGGGCTTGGCTGCCAACCTGCTCTGGGACGCTAGGGGTAGAGAGGGCCAGCAGTGAGGAACCCTCCAAGAGCCCCGAGGAGGAGGAGGAGGTGGTGGGAGAAACAGCAAGGAAGGCCAGCCCTCGGCTGCCAAGAACAGCAGGTTGCAATGCTTAATGTCCACACTCATGCCAGTGTGCTTAGGAACTGTTGTTATTTTTATGAGAAAAATGCAGAGAGGCTAATCTGTCTATTTATGTCTGTCTGGAACCATGTAATTACTGAAGGATATTCCGATGCCAGGACCCAGCCGTGGCTCTTCCTCTCCCATGATGTCTTTGAGAGGTTGGGCCCAATGCCCTAGCTCAGCTCTACAGAGGAGCCTGCCAAGGATTTGGGGCACCAATGGGGTGGATAGACAGACAGAGAAAGGGGACCTGGGAAAATGGAGAAAATTGGGTCAAAAACTTTGATCCATTTTAGAGTTTTGGCAAGTGGTAATTTTAGGGTGAGTTCATGAAGTCTATGACTGTTGTGAAATGGAGGTCTTTTATATGGATTTTGATTGTTAAAAATATGGTCTATTATCCATCCATCCATCTGTCTATCCATCCACCCATTTATCTATTCATCCATACATGCATCCTTTGAGGCAGCATGCCATGCCAGTCATTAAAAAAAAATATTTTATTGATTTTCCTACAGAGAGGAAGGGAGAGGGATAGAGAGTCAGAAACATTGATGAGAGAGAGAGACATCGATCAGCTGCCTCTTGCACCCCCCCCCCCAATTGGGAATGTGCCCACAACCAAGGTACATGCCCTTGACCGGAACCGAACCCGGGACCCTTCAGTCCGCAGGCTGACGCTCTATCCACTGAGCCAAACCGGTTTCGACCATGCCAGTCATTTTGCTGGCCTCTAGAGTTAGAGATAAAAAAGACACAGTCTTTTCACTTGAAAGACTCACAGTGTGGAGACAGAAATACCAACCAACCATCAGGCACAAAGGAGTGTCACAGGTGCACTCATACACTCTACGTAGGTCCAGGAGGGTCAAGGAAAGGGCTGGGAAGTAGGTAAAAGCTTCAGAGAGAGGCGACCCTTGAGTTGGGTTCTAGAAGCTGAGGCAGTTTGCCATGTAGGCCCAGAAAGCATCTTCAACCTCACCAGGATCCCAGAGGATGCCCTGGGGTCGTCTCTACATCCTCTGAGGATGTTTAAATTCTACCCAAACCTATGTCTTGCAAAGGGTGGGGTGGGTGACTCTTAGGCTGGTATTAGGCACTCTTGGTGACCCGACCTCAGGCAACTGTTTTCATTCCGACTCCTGCTGCTCCCCTGTGCTCTGAGTACACTGGGCATGCCATGCTCTTCCCTAAGTGTGCCCACATGTTCTGCCTCCCCGCCTATGACCAGCTGGTTTGTCTCCTTTACCCCATGAGGTTCTTCTTGAGGCCTAGGATATTGCTTTCCTGGGGGGCTCAGTGACTGTGCTGAATTTATGAAGGCATGAGCAGGGAACTGAATAGAGAAGAGACCCTTTGAGGACAGCTGTGTATTGAGGAGCTGTGTGCCCCAAGGCTGGGGGTTATGGGAAAGGTGCAGGCCGAGGAAGGAATTATCTGCTGCAGGAAGGTGGCCCTGAAAGGCCACTGACTTTTCTACCTTCTACATTTTTGAGGTTTCTAAATCTTACATTCTGACATCTTCCCCAAGTCTCAGAGAAATTCCCTTTTCATAGTGTCGCTCTCTGAGCTAAGAGAACTAGGAACTGATGGTTCTGAGGGACTTCCTGAATGGATGGGGCTAGCGCTTTGGTAGCCCGGGAGGGACTGTGCCCCAGAGGAGATAGACATTGGCTACGGAGGGCAGTCTGCTCTCCTCTTGGGCTGGCTGGGCTGCGACAGTCAAGCCCCATGCAGCTCTCCACAGCCCGAGCCACAGGCTGGCAGGGGCTGGGTATTGTCCAGATGCCCGATGACCAAAGCTGCCATAGATGTTCCTGCTGCCCCATTGGCACTGAGCAGGCATGCAGGACAGAGCCATAGGGGCAGGTGATACAAGAGTAAGTTCTCTGTTAATATCTGGAGTACATGGCGAGGCCCTCACCACCAGGGGACTCTGTTCCCCCACGTGCAGTGTGAGGTTGACCAGATGCTCTCTGAGAGTCTTTCCAGCTCTGCTCTTAGCTGGCTGTTGGAACCCGGGAAGTGGACGATTCCCATAGTAGTGCCAGGGCCACTTCAGCGAGGACGGAGAGACACGCAGAAGTCAGAGGGCCCAGCTGTTACCCCTCTGTCCCTCTCTGGAAGGGCCACGTCTAGCAACTGCTTGGCCCACAGGCTCAGGGCACTCCACGGACACGGCACTTCTCTGGGGCACCCTGTGCCTCCCTTTAGCAGGTGATGGTTGTTTAGTTCCCCGTGTGCCCAGTTCTGGGCTAAGTGGGGCCACGGTTCTGCACTGAGCAGGGGTAAACCAGTCACTGTGACCTGGAGGCCTAGGACTGAGGCAAGCCAGGCTTTGAGCACTGATGGGGCCTCTGTGGGTGAAGCAGGGTGAGAAAGCTTCTCAGAAAAGTAGGGGCCAGCGAAGGGCCTTGAGGTGTAGGATGTGCCAGGTGAAAAGCAGAGGAACCTGAGGGAGGAGGGGGCCCAATGGTTCTTCTCTGGGCATCATCGGAAGGAAAGGGCTGGGCATTGCTCTGCCCCTTCATGGACCTGGCGGAGCCGGAGATCCGTCAGGAAATGTGCTCCCACTGGCTGTCTCTCAGAGGCTCGAAAGGGGAGACTCTTAGGTCATACCCCAGGCAGCCCTGGGCCAGCAGGGTCCTGCCTACTCAGGCTGCCCCCAGCTCACCTGGAAAGTCAGGATGAAAGGGCGGGTCCTTCCTTCCCCTCAGGATGAGTTGGCAGTTCAATGCAGAGGTACCTCGAGATATGAGTGCCCTAACATACCAGATTTTTGAGATAAGAGCCATCGAGCGAGCGATTTTTGCTTTGAAATACGAGCAACAGTTGAGATAGGAGTCATCGCGCGGATCGGCCAGCTGCACATGACCCACCAGTTTACCGCGACTCGAGCGTCTCATAGTTTCCCACGCCTCAAGGTTATGGAACGAATTAAACGCGTATCTCGAGGTACCACTGTATCAACTTTTGGATTCTCTCTAAGAGGGGTACCCAGAAGTCTACGTTTTGGCTGCACCAAGGAAGACTTCATAATGATAGGAGCATATTATTATTACAACAGCATCACTATGATTACTAGTTTTACAAAGGCCACAGGGCTAAATTAACCCCTCCTCCTGGGTTTGCACCAGACTATGCTGTTCTGTTATCGCTGCCTCAATATTCGAGCCATTTCACTTTGAGGGCTCAGGCATTTATGGAGGGCAGGAAGGATGGGAGGCAGCAATGTGGCCTTTTGACTGGGATTTTTAAAAAAATATATATTTTATTGATATTTCACAGAGAGGAAGTGAGAAACATCGATGAGAGACAGACATCGATCAGCCGCCTCCTGCACACCTCCCACTGGAGATGTGCCTGTAAGCAAGGTACATGCCCCCGACCGGAATCGAACCTGGAACCTTTCAGTCCGCAGGCCGACGCCCTATTCACTGAGCCAAACCAGTCTCGGCTTGACTGGAATTTTGATGTGTCCATCTGCCACCCACTCCCACTGTCGATCGATGCTCCCTGGCTCCAGGCACTCAGTGTTTCAGAGCCTCAGTTTCCTCATCTGTCACATGGGAATTTTTTTTTTCTGGACGGTTCATCGTCGACACATGGCTGACATTTAGCGGTCACCGACTACTCTAATCATCCTCATTTTCTGGAACAGTTTCTTGGCCCCTGAAGGGGAAATGGTTCTTAGAAGTCCAGCCACCTTTGCCATGGGGGGTCTGGCTGTGCCGTGCGTGTGGGGAACAGAACGGGACCCCTCTGCCTGTGGGCCTGTGCCCGGCGCTCCTCTCCTGAGCGGGAGGGGGGCCCCAAGCGCACGTTCTGTCTGTAAGCACCCAGCTTCCCTCCGAGGGCTTCTGTTTTGGGGATTGTTATTCGTTAGGCATCTTTTTTTTTTCTTCCTTCAGAGCGAGGAAGAACCCCAGGCCTGCCAGAGCGCTGTCCGAGCAGGCCGAGATTTAGGGACAGCTCTGTGTTCTCGGGGTTTCTGTCCTCAGCCCGCCTCCGAGCTGCCTGCCGCTGGTGGGTTTGGAAAGGATGGAGGCATCCCTTTTGGCTCTGGGCAGGCGCAGCCCCGAGGGCTTGGATCACCTTCCCCACGGGCTCTGTTTGCGTATTCGCCGCGCTCAGCTGGGCTGGCACCCGGGACCGGCCATTGTGTCCTGGGTGACTCACTTGCACGGAACTCCCCTGGAAATTCTGGATCCAGTGGGTTCCAGGGACATTTTCGGTTTTTATTCCAGTGGTAAAAGGTTTGCTGTTTGTCTCCAGGTTTGCTCAGAGCCCTGGCTCTTGGGTGGAAACTGCCTTCCGTTAGCTCCGTCCCCTCCCTGGCTCCCATGGACCCACAAACCAGGAGATCCCCAGGGCCGGTGGGGGTCCCATTCATTTCTGGGTCCCAGCCTCGAGAGGTGTCTCAGTGACTCAGTGGCCAGGTGCAGACCTCGCTGGGACCCTGGAGGAAGGACAAAGCAGACAGGGTCTCAGGTAGAGGTGGGTAAGAAAGGGCAGAGTCGCCAAAACCGGTTTGGCTCAGTGGATAGAGTGTCAGCCTGTGGACTGAAAGGTCCTGGGTTTGATTTCCATCAAGGGCATGTACCTTGGTTGCGGGCACATCCCCAGTATGGGGTGTGCAGGAGGCAGCTGATCAATATTTCTCTCTCATTAATGTTTCTAACTCTGTATCTCTCTCCCTTCCTCTCTGTAAAAAGTCAATAAAATATATATTAAAAAAAAATAGAAAGGGCAGAGTGGTGGAGCAGGGGGCAGCCAGAGGGGGCACCCTGGGGAGGGGAGGACAGAGGATGAGGGAGATCCAGGGTCTTGCCTCCTGTCCCTGCACCCATCGTCTCTCTGTGACCTCTCACGGTGGGAGAGGGTGGCCGGGCCGGCCCTGCGTGCTCTGACTGGCCTCCTGCTGGGAGCCCGCTGGGCTGGCCCTCTCTTCTCCCCACTCCTCTGACCTCAGCGGCCAGAGAGCTGCCCACCGGTCCCTCAGCACCAGGTCAGCCTGCCTCTCCGCTGGAGCCAGTCTTGGGCAGCTCCACCTCAACTCCCCCATTGGCCTCTGCACTCCTCGCGTGCAGGACACACTCTGGGTCGACTCTTCCCAGTCCCCTTCCCTTCAAGATCCTTCTTTTTTTTGACCCCTTTTGTCCTAGAAAGAGAGAAGGGTGTGAGCATGGGGTTGAAGTTGAGCGGACTCTGCCCAGGGCAGGCCTGGGCCAGGCATCCTCCCGTGGCTGGGGACTTGGACACACAGGAGGGGCTTCTTCCCACTGAGTACATGTGTGACCCCAGCACCTCCTGGGAGCTCCGAGCAAGTACAGTGGTACCTCGAGATACGAGTTTAATTGGTTTCATAACCTTGAGGCGTGGGAAACTATGAGACGCTCGAGTCGCGGTCAACTGGTGGGTCGTGTGCAGCCGGCCGATCCGCGCAATGACTCCTATCTCAAATGTTGCTCGTATTTCAAAGCAAAAATCGC
This sequence comes from Lasiurus cinereus, assembly GCA_011751065.1. Lineage (NCBI taxonomy): Eukaryota > Metazoa > Chordata > Mammalia > Chiroptera > Vespertilionidae > Lasiurus > Lasiurus cinereus. The sequence goes on from JAAGEH010000041.1 coordinate 64,450,848, forward strand.
TCTCTCGACGGCTCGTATCTCAAAAATCTCGTATGTTAGGGCACTCGTATCTCGAGGTACCACTGTACTGTCCATCTCTCTCCCCAGGCAGCTGCCAGCAGGGGCCCCAGTTCCCAGGGCAGGGGCCCGGTGACCACCTCGTTCCTGGGGGTCTGGGAGGGACCTTTTTGGCTTATTTTGTGCTTGGGAACTGCTCGTCTTATAGCTGCTTTCCTGGGCCAGCGGCAGATACCGCATTTTCCGGCGTATAAGATGACTGGGCGTATAAGACAACCCCCAACTTTTCCAGTTAAAATACAGAGTTTGGGATATATACCCGCCTTATAAGACGTGATAATAAGTTGTGATATTCATACAAAGAACACTACACACACACACACACACACACACACACACACACACACACAAAAAAAAAAAAAAGACGACCCTGACTTTTGAGAAGATTTTCCTGGCTTAAAAAGTCATCTTAGCCCAAACTGGTTTGGGTCAGTGGATAGAGCGTCAGCCTGCGAACTGAAAGGTCCCAGGTTCGATTCCGGTCAAGGGCATGTACCTTGGTTGCGGGTGCATCCCCAGTGGGGAGCGTGCAAGAGGCAGCTGATCGATGTCTCTCTCTCATCGATGTTTCTAACTCTCTATCCCTCTCCCTTCCTCTCTGTAAAAAATCAATAAAATATATTAAAAAAAAAAAGTCGTCTTATATGCCGGAAAATACGGTACTATACTCTGAGCTGACTCGGAAGAGGCCTGGGCTGCTGAGTGGAGCCCCCCTCTGGCGGGGTCCAGTCAGGGCTAGTTTCCCACTGCCGCCCTGACCCTCCTGAGTGTCGGATTGAAGATGGAGGGGCCTGGCTCCAGGCACCAGCTCCCAGACCTCCGCTGCCTTCTGGGAATTCTCACTTCCACTTCATCTCTGCGACAGACAGCCCTGTGAATGGAGGAGACCTTGGCCCAGGGCAGGGCCGGGCCGATCCAAGATGACAAAGGCCTCCACTCTGGGTTCCTAGCCTGAGGTGCTTCGCTTCCTCCTCCAAGTGATGACCTCACCTACTCCAGTCTCCCGTCTGTGGTCCCCGTGGCTGAGTGACCGTGGAGGCCCTGGAACAGTGGTTCTCAACCTTCCTAATGCCGGGACCCTTTAATACAGTTTTTCATATGGTGGTGACCCCCAACCATAAAATTATTTTCTTTGCTACTTCCTAACAGTACTTTTGCTACTGTGTTTTCTGATGGTCTTAGGTGACCCCTGTGATGGGGTCGATGGACCCCCAAAGGGGTTGTGACCCACAGGTTGAGAACCGCTGCCCTAGAAGGTGAACCCCTCTCTGCCAGGCCCAGGGTGGGACAGGAGTGGGGCGACTTCCCTGAGTGTGCACGGGCGTGAAGTCAGGCCACATCTGGTTTCCTCCTTGGCTTTCCTTCCCACTGAACTTCCTTTCTCACCCTCATCTCTTTTATTTTATTTTATTAAAATATACTTTTATTGATTTCAGAGAGGGTGGGAGACACATACACACACACACACACACACACACACACACACACACACACACACACAGATCAATGGTGAGAGAGAATCATTGATTGGCTGCCTCCTGCATGCCTCACACTGGGAACGAGCCAATACAGTGGTACCTCGAGATACGAGTTTAATTCATTCCGTCACCTTGAGGCGTGGGAAACGATGAGACGCTCGAGTCTTGGTAAACTGGTGGGTTGTGTGCAGCCGGCCGATCCGCGCGATGACTCCTATCTCAAATGTTGCTCGTATTTCCAAGCAAAAATCGCTCGCTCGACGGCTCGTATCTCAAAAATCTCGTAGGTTAGGGCACTCGTATCTCAAGGTACCACTGTATGTACCCTGACTGGGAATTGAACTGTGACCATAGTTCTACTGGTTCATAGGTCAACTCTCAGCCACTGAGCCACATGGGCGAGGCTCCTCCTCGTCTCTTGTAGAGTTTGCTTTTGTGTTTGCCCGCCCCCTCCACCCTCCCAGCCTCACTCCCTCAGGTTTCAAAGGGCGGACAGAGAAACCCATGGATGGGATGTCTGAACCAGACACCCCGTCCCAGCTCGCAATCTGCACCCCGTCCCCTGCTGATGCTTCGTTGCTCTACCTCCTTGTGGGTTTGGGGCAGTCTCTCCTCTGAGCTTTCTGGCTTTGCAAGAGTGCGGGGTGGGGGGGGGTTTAAGGGGAGGTAGGGCACATTCCAGGGGCTGCTGCGGGGAGCTCACCCGGTGTCCTCCTGAGGCCCCATCCTCGCAGGAAGCTCCTGGTAATTTGCTCCGTTCCATGAGTCAAGCATCTGCCTTGCAAGCAGTGTTCCCGGGCACGGCTGCTGTGGCTGGAGGCTGGCTGGTGTCTCCAAAAACCGGCCCGACACCTGCAGCTTCTTTCCTTTCCTTTGTCAGCTTCCCTCAGATTATTGTAAAAACGACCGGAAAGTATTTGGCTCGTCATGTTCAACCACAGAGATGGCCGACTCCCTGTCAGTGTGCTCATCCCAGAAAAATAACCCTTTTGGCATCTTGCGGACTTTTCCCAGGTGGAGGGGGGACGTGGGTCTCCATGGGAATGAAAAGCCATTTATGTCTTTCTGTGTAGCATGGGGCTGAGGAAGATCCAGGCGTGATTCATGGGCCTGGGTGGGGTCTTAGACATGGTCACGTCTCGGCTGTGGCTGTGTTGGGATGTGAAGGGGAATGAGCCTGCGCGTGCCTTGACTGGGAACCGAACTGTGACCTCCTGGTTCATAGGTCAACTCTCAACCACTGAGCCACACGGGATGGGCTCATCCTCGTCTCTTGTAGAGTTTGCTTTCATGTTTACCCCCCCCCCCGCCCCCTCAGCCCAGCCTCACTCCCTCAGGTTTCAGGGGGCGGACAGAGAAACCCATGGATGGGATGTAGATGGTCCTTAGGGCCTGGGACATGGGGACAACTGACAGCCTGAGGGCCCAGGTTTGAGCTAGAATAGGGGCACCTGGTAGAGCTGATGCAGCTGGACTCATGCAGTCAGAGCTGTGTCTGTCTTGGATGCCTGCGAAGTTGCGAGGGTTATCAGTTACGACAAGATTCCACTGGGGATGGTTTGCCTGTTCCAGAACATGCTTATGAGGTGACTTTTGCTGAAACCACAGGCTCTCTCTTGGGAGCCTGCGAGCTAAGCAGGACAGAGGTGGCTGTGTCCATTTGATGGATGACAACAAGGAGGCCCAGGCAGGTAGAATGACTTCTACGAGCCACCTGGGGACTAGGAGGTCCAGCAGGGACTTGAGTGGAGGTCCCACGATGTCGAGGGGCACCTGCCCTCTTCCTCACAGGGCTGCCCTTCCTTCTTCGGGGTTTGGCTCCTTTTTCTCTGCTCTTGGAGGCTCCAGCAGGCAGCTGCATCCTGGTTCAGTTGATGGTCCCAGCGGGTCCCTTTCAGCCTCTGCTCTGCCCACAGATGACCTTTGTTTTCCTCAAGTGACCAGTGTCCACCATCGCCAGAGTCTGGGCCGTCCCCCATCATCCCTGGACTTGGGGGTGGGGGGGGGGTTGGCCCCTGGAAGCCTGCAGTCTAGCCTTCCCCTCATGCAGCCGGAAACATGACTCTTATTTCCTGGCTGCGGGATCTGTCCCCTTTGAAGGCGAAATTGCTCCTTTCCTCCTTCAGAGTCATCTGAACCAGAACTGCCTTTCAGTTTATGGACTTGGCGTGAACATGAAACCACAGGTGGGGAAAATACAGCCTTCCCGGCGCAGGGGCCGTTTCGTTGGGAAAACAGGGAAGGGAACGCTCGTCTTCTAACGGTCACCATCCTTCTGACATCCAGGGAGGGACTGCCAGGTCTGAAAGCTGAACCAGACTTTCCTTGGAGCCATGTGTGGTTCACAGAATTGCAAGAGTTTCCTTCCCTGGGTTGTCACGTTGCTCAGAATTTATCGTCTGAGATGTCCCCGGGGCACTGTCTCCTGCAGGATCCCCACATGTGATCCCCACATTGTCCGGGGGAGTGGTGCCAACGAGAGGCAGGAAACGGGCACGCTGGTCCCCTCCCGGGTCTTCTGTGAGGGGATGTGGGGTCAGCACTGTGTGTTCTTGAGGATCTGGGAGTTTTGAACTTGGCTTCCAATTCATTCCCAAATTACTTTTGTTTTTGTGGCAGTGGGAAGATCTCAGTCACGGAGATCTCAGTAACCTATCGCTCTGTGATTATGTATGAACTTATTCATTCTATGTCATCCTTGTTTCTTTGCCTCCTTCTGTCTATGAATCATCTATCTATTCACCCATCTACTCATACATTCTTCCTTCCTCCCATCCATTATCCATCCATCCATCCATCCATCCATCCATCCATCCACCCACCCATCCATCCATCCATCCATCCATATCTCCATTTTGGGGAGCTATTTCCGACCAGCTGGCACAGACACCAGTTCATAGACTATGTGCACTCAACAATATCTATCACTTCCACAACTTAAAAAGTTGTGACTTGTGTTTTCTTGCTTTTCAGTTCTCATCTTTCTGGATCATATGTTTGAACCCAGAAATGAGTGGACCATATCATATTCTGGTTAAGAAGACCATCTGGTCTTTTCCTAAAAAAAAATGTTTTTTTTATCGATTTTAGAGAGAGAGAAAGGGAGAGGGAAAGAGAGATAGAAACACTGATGAGAGAGAGACATTGATCGGCTGCTTCCTACATGCCCTCCACCGGGGATTAAGCCTGTGGCCCAGGCATGTGACCTCACTTGGAATTGAACTGGTAACCTCTTTGTGCATGGGTTGATGCTCAACCACTGAGCCACACTGGCTGGGTAGGCCATCTGGTCTTTGAGCAGAGCCTTGCACATGGGCCTATATAATAAAAGGCTCATATGCAAATAGACTGAATGGCAGGACAATCAAACAACTGGTTGCTATGATGTGCGCTAACCACCAGGGGGTGCACGCTGAACATGGCAGGCATTGGCAGCAGGCGGCAGAGCGTGGAACATGGTGGGCATCAGCCACAGGGGGTGATGGAGCAGGAGAGCAGGGGCTCCAGACCAAGGTGAGGGGCTGTTTGCTGACATTGGGGTGAGCCTCTGGTGGTTACTGAAAATGCTTTGCTCCCCCTCACTGCAGTCCCACCCAGCACTTGCACCTGCTGCTGGCACGAGAGCTGTCCCTATTGCTTGGCACCATCAGTGGGTGCAAGTGGCAGCTGCTGGCCCAGATCACTCCAGGGATTCTCCACCTCCCCCTGCTCCTGAGGGGTGATCAGGGCAGCAGCTGGTGCTGGCACCTGCTCACAGCACTGGTCCCACTTGCAACCACTGCTGGCACTGGCCCCAATCACTCTGTGTGGTCAGCGGGTGCCAGCGGGGCTAGCCCTGTCAGTGCGTGGGAGCAGCAGTGGCAGGAGTGGGGCTGCTGGCAGACAGGGTATTGGGAGCTGCAGGGGGGGGGGGGAGGGAGGATTAGGTAGGGGCATGGAGGATGAGCTGAGACTCACCCCTGTACCCACCATAGCCTCATGGCATGAATTTGTGCACTAGGCCCCTAGTCATTTATAATTTGGTGTATGGGTGCTCTTGTACTCCTTTCTGAATGATGAGCACCATTACAGGGCCTCTCCCTCATTCTCCAGGCTGAAGACCACCAGTTCCCCATTCATGTTGCACGCTCCAGTCACATACCATGGTTACGGCACCAGAACGCAATAGACTTTTCTTCCATACCTTTCCACGTGCTGTTCCCATGGCCTCATGCAGCGTATTCACCTGCTGAGCTCCTTCCCACCCTTCAAATAACATTCTGGGTCACACCTCTCAGGTGAAGCTTTCCCTGCTACCTCCAGCCAGTGGGAGAGTCACCCTTCCTGTTCTTACAGCTCCTAACACACTGGACTCTCTGACCTGTGAGCGGCTTGAGAATAGGACGTGGGTCTTAGTCATCTTTGTCTCTCTCATCAAGAAGAAACCTGTCCAGACTAAAAAGCAAGTCAGTTCTGTTGGAGACATAGAAGAGAATGGATTTCAATACAAATGCTATACTTAAATCCAAAACTAGGCCAGGCAATAGGCAGTGTTGGGTCACTATCTTACCTGGCACATGGTGGAGTGTAAGAATGTGTACCTGGGGATCCAGCAAAGGCTCAATGGCCGAGGTTTCTCTCTTGAGTCCTCGGGGGATTTGCTGCCAGGGGATTGAGGCTGTTGCTAAGGGGAATGTGGGTATTTCTAGATTGTATTCAACAATTTAAAGGCACGGCAGGCAAATGCACTCAGAGCAGCAGGTAAATGTTCCAACTCTGGTGGTGAGGGAAGCCCAAGAAAAGCCACAGAGGTTGTCCTCGCTCACCCTGCCTTCTTCCTCTGCCAGTCAGCACCTCTGCTCTAAACAGCTCTCAGCGCACTGGGGTCCCAGCAGGAAACAGACGGGAGTAGCCAGGGAGCATTTAATGGAGGGGCTGTTTACAAAGGATGAGAAGGGCTGTTTACAAGGGCCACAGAAAGGATGATGCAGCAATGATGGGGTGCAAGGGGCAGGAGGGGCAGCTGGATCTGGAGCTACAGGTACCCATGTAGCCAGCGGAGAAGGGAGTCTGAGAGGAGCTGGGGACTCTGATGGAAGAGGCCACGGCTTGGCCGCAGGGTGATGGGAGAGGAACTAACAGGTACCCTCCTGCCCTCTATGTTCAAGCTAGCACCGTCCACTGGCCAAACCAACTGGAAGCCAGAGGGCAAGGGAGCCTATTTCTGCAGCCCCAGGGCACAGAGCAGGGTGGGGGGGGTGAGCTGAGACTCACCCCTGTACCCACCACAGCCTCATGGCCCACGTTTCCTTTCAAGGTGCACGAATTTGTGCACTGGGCCCCTAGTCATTTATAAAAGGGTGCTCTTGTACTCCTTTCTGAATGATGAGCACCATCACAGGGCCTTTGCCTTATTCTCCAGGCTGATGACCTCCAGAGGGCAAGGGAGCAGGGTGGGGCTGGAGGGCCAGCCAGAATATCTAGCACAGGCTCACTGCCCCTGGGCCGTGCCCACCTGACCACCTGCACATGGGTCTGCCCATCTGCAAATGGGCAGGGCTACTCTCCCAAGGACCACTGTGTCCCTGGAGGGGTGTGTATGTACAAGGGTTTGCTTTTACACCCAGGTGGGGTCATGTAGGGATCTGAGGAATGGTCTTGCATAGGTTGGTGGAGGTCAGTAATTCACCAGGAGGACATGATGCCAGACCAGATGGTGGTGTCTCCTTCATCTTCTGCCTGTCCCCAGGAGGTGCCACCGGGGGCTTGGGTCCCGGGAGCTGGGAGGGGCAGGAACGATGGAGCAGGCAGCTTGGCCAAGGCATGGAGGGTGCCCGTTGACTGCATTTAATGTGAGGGTGTGTGTGTGAGTTTCAGGAGGCGGGGCTGCTCTCTACCTGGACATATTGGGGTGAAAGGACGGGAGCCGTGCGGTTCAATCAAGGGATATCAGCTCTGGGACCTGGCTCAGGTGCTTAACCTCTCTGCGCCTCAGTTTCCATGACTGTAAAATGGGGGGATACCATTCTGACTTGGCAAGCTTATGGTAAAGGCAGGAGAGACACAGGAACACCACCCACACGAGGCGGGGAATGGAGCTGCTGTAGAGTAAGTATTCATTGACCACCTGCCCTGTCTGACTTTGACCCATGGTGTCGCTGGAACATTTTTTTGCTTTGATTCCCTCCCTCCACCTGACCATCCACTGGGCCAATGACCTTGAGAGAAACTAAGGCAGCTCAAGGACGAGGAGAAGGTCCAGGCCCTAAAAGGGACTTGTTTTTCACTTCCCCGCAGGCATACTCACCGGGAAAAGCTGCGGAAAATTCGATGCTCCGTTTACAGCCCCAAGAACGCGAAGAGGCTCCCTTGCCAGCTGAGAAAAAGATGGATGTTGTTTCTGGGAGAAGGAATGTCGTACGGTGGCTCCGGCAGGAGACAGTGAGTCAGACGTGCTGAGAGCCGGGCCAGGCCGGCCCCTCGGGCCCCCGTGAGTCAGCGCTGCCCACGAGGCTGGGCGGGCAGCTGGCCTGGCCCTGCCGCCAGGTGTGGTCCTGCCCCTGGTGGAACCGCAGCGGCACTGGGCACTGTCCCGTCGCCCTCTCAGAGACCCTGGGGACTGGGTTCCCCGGTGGGTATCGTGTTGCTGGAGTGTTCGCTCCCCTCCCCTCTTTTCCTGTGAAGTTTATCTGCGTCTGGGTGACCCCTCACTCTCTCTGCCCTACTTGGCCTCACCCCTGCAGCTGCCCCAGAAGTCCCCCCCCAATCCCTGTGTTTATCTCTGGACCTGCTGTTGTTGGTGGTGTTTGGTCTGCAGAGCTGGATAGAAGAGCATGCTCTGTTTTGGGGGGTTCTATGGGCGAGCAGTGAATGTTTCTGGAGCTGTCCTTCTAGAGGGGTCCAGACAGCAGAAAGTCAGGCTACAAGAAACCAGATATTTTAGTGAGGGGGCTCTGGGCAGCCTTGACAAGAAAGGTGCCCAAGGAGGTGAGGGAAGGGGTGGAGCGGGAGTGCAGGAACTAGTTAGGAGTTCTGGTTTCAGTCCAGATTTCGCCCCTGCCTGGAATAAAGGTAGACCTGTTTGACCCTTTATTCTTCCTCTGCAAAAAGGGGGAGATAGTTCTCTAGTAAGGATTCTATTAAGATCATTTCTGTAAAAGCACCCTGAGATCTACACATTTAGAAAAATATGATCTAAGGCAGTGGTTCTCAACCTGTGGGTCGCGACCCATTTGGGGGGGTCGAATGACCCTTTGACAGGGGTCGCCTAAGACCATCGGAAAACACAGGTATTTACATTACAATTCTTAACAGTAGCAAAATTACAGTTATGAAGCAGCAACGAAAGTAATTTTATGAGTGGGGGTCAACACGAAAGGGCCGCGGCATGAAAGGGCCGCGGCATTAGGAAGGTTGAGAACCACTGATCTAAGGAAAGAAAGGATCAGAGAGGTTGAGTGACTTGGCTGAGGTCACACAGCGAGGAGAGTGAGAGCCAGGACCCGCATGCCGGTCTCCTTTCACTGTTGTTCTCTGTTGTCTTGGTTTCTTTCATTTTGGGGGGTTGTGATTAGTTGGTCCTTTAAAGTTCGGGTGCAGGTCACCTGCTGGTTAGCCAGGGCATTGGCCTCTCTGGCTGGCAGCTGCTGGACAGCGTGCAGGTGGATGCTAGAGGGGCCTCTGAGCACCTGTCGAGGGCAGAGGGCTCGGTGGCTCTGGCAGGAGCTGAGCCCCAGGGGGGATTCCGGCTGAGTGCCCACTTGCTGCTTATGGCTCCTGTCCTCTCCTCTGTGACAGAGCTTCCTTGTCCCCAGCACCTGCTCTTCCCTCTCACAGCACTTGCCACCCTGTCTGCCCCCCTTATGAGCCTGGGAGCCCAAGGGGCCGGGCAGGCCTCTGCATCGTGGCTTCCCGTCCCTGCGCGTAGGCACTGGACACAGGGCCTGGCCTGGCGGAGGTGCTGGAACGGCTGGCCGAGCTCTGGATGGGTCTCTCTGCCGCCGAAGGGGCCACTGCCCATCTCAGGGTCTGGTCAGGCGGGGGCAGCAGCTCAGGGCATGGGTGCTGAGCTTGGAGGGGGCAACCTGGTGAGGGGCAGGTGCCATCTGTCCTTGTGCGCATTTTATGCATTTTCTGAGCGGGAGTGTGGATGAGAGGGGACCACATACGGCACCTGACAAGCTCAGAGAAGGCCTGCATGGCGGCCTTGCAAACCCAGAGACCTCAAGTGACCACACAGGGTGCCCTGAAGTTGAAATTGTAGCTAACAGCAGTTTATGGTGGGTAATTGTGTCCTCAGCTGGCCTCTTCCCTGACAAAGGTCAGCCTTTACCTTAACTGAGCCTGTCTATTGTCCTTTTGCATCTACGATAACATAATGTTGCGATGTCGAAGTAATTTCCTCCTTCCATACCCTCAAAGCACGGGTACAGCACCAGAGTGGAGGCCACAAATCCCCTCATTGTTTTTGAGTTACTAGAGGTCCGGTGCATGAAATTTGTGCACAGGTAGGGTCCCTAGGCCTGGCTGGCAATAGGGGGTGTGGGAAGAGAGGAAGGTGGGGGGCCTTCTGGCTGCCAGCTGGAGCCTTCCTTCCCCAGCTGCCCGCTGCTGGCTGGGGCCTTCTTTTGTTATGTGCTTCTTCCTGGTGGTCAGCACACATTATAGCAAGTGATGGAACTCCTGTTTCCAGGTCATACTCCTGAGGGGACACTTTGCATATCAGCCTTTTATATCTATACTAGTGGTCTGGTGCATAAAATTTGTGCACAGCCCAGGCGAGGAGTCCTTTAACCCTGCCTGCCTGCACCCTCTTCAATCTGGGACCCCTTGGGGTTGTCCGACTGACTGCCAGTAAGTACAACACAGATGAGTAAGAGCTGATAATCTGATAAATAAAATTATTGGGAGATACTGCTTTGAGGTATTATTACATATTCCCCCACATTCTCCTTTGTTTTCTCTTTTTCCTCTCTCCGAGATAAGTAGCTGGTTCTGCCTTTAGTGCTAATGGAGAGAGATTCAATAGAACATTCTAGATGGTGGCTACCTGTGTGTAGACATAGGTAAACATTTATTGAGATGTACAGTTAAGATTTCTGTATTTTACCTGGACATTTGGCTCTTGTGTTTGCAGAAACATAAGCAGTGGCTTCTAACTCACAGGTTAGAATTATTCAGGCACACTGAAAATTTACTGTTGGCTGGATACTCTCCAAATCAGCAAAATCAGAATCTATGGAAATTGAACAGAATTGGAACACTAATTTCTGAAGGGGTAGACTTGTTGTTTGGGATATTTTACACACACACACACACACACACACACACACACACACACACACACTCCTCAGGTAATTCCCATGAACAGCTATCATCGAAAATCAACCCACAAGGGAATTTAGAGTCCTTGTAAGGGGGCAGAAGAAATCAGGCACAATAAATAGACAGTTGTGTTGCTAGAAACAGCAGAAAGTGTGGGCCTTCCTTCATGTCATACAGCAGCCTAAAAACCCTCGTGCTGCCTGCCTGTACTCCCCGGGGTTCCCAATGGGACTGGAGTTTTTGGGCAGGGCCTGGCACTGCCTGTCTCACCTCCCTGGGCCCCTGATTGACCAGGATTTCACGATTGGGGCCTAGTGCTGCCTACCCTGCATCCTTGGGCCCCAATGAAACAGGACTTTGCAGTTGGGGCCTGGCATGCCTGCCCCGCCTCGCTGGGCCACTGATGAACCGGGACCCCATGATTGGGGCCTGGCACTGCCCACCCCGTCTCCCTGGGCTCCTGGTGAACCAGGACCCTGCGGTTGGGGCCTGGCATTGTCTGTCCTGCCTGTGTATACAAATTTACCTGCCATCTTGGTTGGGTTAATTTGCATATCACTCCTGATTGGCTGGTGGCACAGTCAATTTACATGTTTGTCTATTATTAGGTAAGACTAGTAGCCTTGAGCATGAATCCATGTGCCAGTAGGTCGCTGCCACCCTCCTGTAGCTCCTCCTGTCCCCCTACATAGCTTACTGCCCTGCCCCCTCCTGTAGCTCCCTGCCACCTGCTGCTTGTAGTTCGATGCCCCACCCTCCTGCAGATCCATGATCCAGTCATTATGCAGCTGGTGGCTATGCCTCACGGTGTAACAGATAATTAGCATATTCCTCTCTTATTTTATATATCTATATCTATCTATATATCTATATCTATACCTATACCTATATCTATATCTATACCTATACCTATACCTACACCTATACCTATATCTATATCTATATCTATATCTATATCTATATCTATATCTATATCTATATCTATATCTATATCTATATCTATATCTAGTTGACTGTTAACTATCCTGCATCCCCCTAAGTAAAAGAAGAATGTCAATCATTTTACTTTTTATCCAATCCCAGAGGTTTCCCTGCTTTGCTCTCTCCCGCCTCCCTCGTCTGTCATCAGTGGTTTTCAGGTAACCCACCTATGTCTCCCCTTTTAATTGGAATATATAAAATAAGGTGCACATTGCCATTCCCCGGAGCATTTTCTCCATCCATTGAGATTCTGCTTCCTGGCAATTGTCATCAGTTTGGCTCAAATGAACCCACATAAGCTCTCCACAGGGTTGAGTGTTTCTCACACTGACAGGAGCGACTTCATTCATGCCACGGGTTGGCTGGGTGGGTCAGGAGCGGCCAGGTCACCAGCCCCTGTCCTCTGGAAAAACATTCTTGGGGAGCCGAGCTTCTGACAGCCACTGGGGCATGGAGGATCACACACCCAGTGGGCAGAGCAGGGGCACCCAGGACACTGGCCGATCCTCCTCCTCAAGGTCCTCAGTGGAAGAAGGGGCCGGGGTGGGGTGACCTTTAGCCCAACCCCATCCAGCCTTCAAACAGGACACCTCTCTGGTTTGTAATGGGGCCTGAGGCTCCATCTGATTGAGGGTAGAGATCCATGAAGCCACACGTGGGAGAGAGAGAGAGAGAGAGAGAGAGAGAGAGAGAGAGAGAGAGAGAGAGAGAGACAGACAGACACGGGACCGGTGTAAGACCACTCATGGCGAGTCAGCACAGAGCCAAGTTGGAGTCCTGGTCACCCAGCTCCAATCAAATCCATCCTCTCCAGCCTCTTCCTTTTGGAGATTCCCTTCCTGGTAGAGGTGGGCCGGACGGATCAACACCCAGGCGGGCAGGTGCGTGGCAGGGTCTCCAGGGGACGTAGGCCAGGAGTCAGGCAGTCCCGGGTGCGTTGAGATAATGCGGGCCCTTTGGACCCCAGGTGAGGACCCCCATCCTCCCTCCTCACACAGTTTTGGTCAGTTCCATGCACAGGGCAGGGGGTGGGGCTTGCAGCCGGGGAGGGGAGGTGGCTGGATGTGTCTTAGCACATGGCCCCCGTGGAGCAGGTGGTGGGAAGGGCAGAGGAAGGGGCTCTCTGGGATCCGGGGTGAGCAGGATGCAGTGGGATGCTCCAGGCCAGCAGTTCTCAACCTGTGGGTCGAGACCCCTTTGGGGGTCGAATGACCCTTTCCCAGGGGTCGCCTAAGACTATTGGAAAACACCTGTTTCCCATGGTCTTAGGAACCAACACACCGCTCCTCGGTGTAATAAAGTGTAGCCATGTAGTTTACTGTTGTTATAGGAAGACTGTTGCCCATGCTACACCACGATTCAAGACAAAATTTCATTTATTTGTAATTAGAAATAAATATTTCACAATATACAATTACATATTGTTTTTGTGATTAATCCCTATGCTTTAATTATGTTCAATTTGTAACAATGAAAATACATCCTGCCTATCAGATATTTACATGACAGTTCATAACAGTAGCAAAATTACAGTGATGAAGTAGCAACGGAAATAATTTTATGGTTGGGGGTCACCACCACATGAGGAGCTGTCTTAAAGGGTTGAGGCCTTAGGAAGGTTGAGAACCACTGCTCCAGGCACTGTGTGGGTGCTGCTGGCCGGCTCCTGGGGTGGGAGGCTCAGCCAGGCCCACCCGCGCTGGGTGTCAGGGGTGCGTTCCATGGCTCGGTTTCTAGAGGCCAGGACACCACCAAGGCCCACACCCTGCTCCTGGCCGGGACCTTGACGCTGCTGCCCAGGCAGAGCTTGGCCTGTAGTGACCACTGCATCCCATGAGGCAGCAGGCGGGGGGCCCCCCGTGTTCATGGGAACAGAGTGCCGGCAATCGGAGCACTTGTGCCCCCCACCGGCTGCCAGGCCTGTGTTCTCCTGGGGACCTGGATGCCGTGAAGGGACCCGTGTCCAGGCTGGCTCTCTCTGCATCACCGTGGGGGCTGTGATGGCGTCAGGGCCACCTCTGCCCTCCAAGAGCTTTTGGTCTCTCTGGGAAGATTGGAAGCAAACCCCAATTTCTACGGTGCAAGGCGGCATGGCATGGGGGCCTGCCAGAGAAGGTTCTAGAACAGAGCTTCTCAACCTGTGGGTCGCGACCCCTTTGGGGGTCGAACGACCCTTTCACAGGGGTCGCCTAAGACCCTCGGAAAATGCAGATATTTACATCACGATGCATCACAGTAGCAACATTTCATGGTTGGGGGTCACCACCCCATGAGGAACTGTATGCAAGGGTCGCGGCCTTAGGAAGGTTGAGAACCACTGCTTTAGAAGGATGGCATTTTGGGTTCCCGGAGAGGGAGGAGCCTTCGCAGAGCAGGTGGCAGGGGGAGACAGGTGGATCAGGGGGAGACTCAGGCAAAGCGGCCTCAGGGGCATCAGCCAGATGGGATGGGGCGCTTGTCATTCCCGAACCCCAGCTGCCACTCATTCATAAGCAGCTGCGGTTCCCGGAGGGTTCCGGGCGGGCGCTGTGCTCCGCTCCGTCTCGGGGAATTCCTGTGCTGCCTCCTCGCCTTTGCAGACAGAGACGCGGGGATTCAACCAGCTTAACTCCTCCAATTCACCGTGACTGCTAATCCGCAAAACTTGGATTCCAACCCAGGTCCATTTGATCCCGCGTCTTATCTTCTTAATCACTCCGTCTCACGTTGCTTGCGGTCTTGAAGGGCTTCCTTCTTTTCTACTCCCCGTATCCCAGGCCCCATGGAACCCGCTCCTGGCTAGTTTGCTAAGATGCCCTCCTTTGCTTTGTTACATACACGTTCTGGTCCTGACAGCCCTGTGACCCCCCCACCCCCAGCTTTTTGCACATCCCTGGGGTGAAGCACAGAGATGTGAGGAAGGCCAGGAGCTAAAGGGCCCGGATGCCCGCACTGTGCCCTGGTGGGATGTTGGGGTCCCCCAGGATGGCTGGGCCCCTCGCTTCTCTGCCAGCCCCGAGCCTCCAGATTGGCTGGGAATCCAATCAGGGCTCTGTGGACCGCTGTACGTGGAGGGGTTCAAGATGCCACTTGTGCCAGTGGGATGCCGGACACGCCCTGACCCACGGCCGGGGACATGGCCCGTTCTCAGGAGATAAGTGATGGGGAGTGAATGATCCCTGCGGGAACGGGAGCGCCCACAGCCGCCGCCTTCAGCAGGGCTACCGGACCAGGAATAGACCCGTCGCATTGCTTCTGGCTGTCTGCATCGTGAGTGCCATGCGTTGGAGGGCCCGCTGAGAGGATCCTCTCTTTCATTCATTAAATGTAATTATTGAATCAATCATCCAATTCATCCTACAAATGCTGGCGCCCACCCTGTCCCCATCCCTCTTTCTTTGGTGTCATAGCGGGGAACAAAACTGTGCCTCTGCCCTCACGAAGCTTACATGCCAGCGGCATTAACACCCATTTAGATGCTCCCATGGTCCATAATTGTCTGTCGGCTGGTTTATCATTCTGTTGTGTTTTAATTTAGAAAATATTTGAAGCTCTATTGTATTCATAACCTTTCAACTATCAGGTTACTGTTTCATTTTTTAAAAAAATATCTTTATTGACTTCAGAGAGGAAGGGAGAGGGAAAGAGAGAGAGAGAAACATCAATGATGAGAGAGAATCATTGATGAGCTGCCTCCTGCACGCCCCCTAATGGGGATCGAGCCTGCAAACCAGGCATGTGCCCTTGACCGGAATCGAACCTGGGACCCTTCAGTCTGCAGGCTGAGGCTCTATCCACCGAGCCAAACCAGCGAGGGCTACTGTTCCATTTTCAGGAGAACATTTATCCGACTACGAAATCATCAGAACCCTGCAGGGAGACTCGTCTTATTCAGAAACACTCCGGTAACATCTGTAGTTCATGTTCCTGGGTTCCTTCCCGAAGACTCCCAGCCGCTGAGATTTAGCAACAAGGGTACAAGCTAGGGATGCGACCTCAATGCCCCAAGCAAGGCCACAGCAGAGAAAAGCCATTAGCATATTCACGAGTCCTGTGTCTCCCGTGTATAGGTTTGATTTCTTTATTTCCTTTCTTTACTGATTTCTTTTTTTAATATATATTTTATTGATTTTTTACAGAGGAAGGGAGAGGAATAGAAAGTCAGAAACATCGATGAGAGACATCGATCAGCCGCCTCCTGCACGCTCCACAGTGGAGATGTGCCCACAAGCAAGGTACATGCCCCTGACTGGAATCGAACCCGGGACCTTTCAGTCCACAAGCCGACGCTCTATCCACTGAGCCAAACCGGTCTCGGCTTTACTGATTTCTTTATTTCCTTTATTTCCTTTCTTTACTGGGAAGTGGGAATGTGCAAAATCCAGACCTAGCTTCGTGCTTCTGCCATCCCACTATCATCGGAAAAGCGAGGCATCCTTAGCAGGAGCCAAAGACAGAGGGGACACAGTGACCCGGGTTCGTGAATCTGCAGCTCCTGGCTCCTTCCTGCTGTTCACCACCGCGTGGGGTCGGCCCTTCCTCAGGGGGGACAGAGGTGTGCAATCGGGGCTCTGCCTTTTCGTGTGTGGCTTGTGTAAACTTCCTTCTGCTCTTAAGCCGAGATCTTTCCCGTTTCACTGCTCTCCCCATCCTTCCTTCTTCCCCCCCTGTCCCCCCCCAGGCAGCTGAGCGGAGGGAGGGAAGGCCCCCAAGTTCTGGGCGTGAGAGGTGTGAGGTGCTCAGGGCCGTGCTAGCATGAAGGGTCCACACAGGCCTGCCCTGTTCTGATTGCCGCCGTGAAATGTTTCCTGAGGCTTTCTGTCGAACATTGGGGGCCCCAGCTCCCCCTCCTCCCCGCGCCTTTTACTAGCTTGGCTTGCCCGTGAACTGCACGTGCCCACCCAGGCGCCGGGCAGCCCGCTCCGAGGGGGGTCTTCGCGCCCGCCCCCGGGCCTGTTGGCTCGAAGCGGCTCTGGCCTCCTTTGCTCTTTCTCGCTCTTTCTCCAACATTGCGCCGCCGATGTGTTTGGAGTAAAAATGTTTACAGGCCCAGAGGAACCTTCGCCGTGTTGCCAATGCTTTTTTATTTTTTTTTAAAACATTTTTATTATTATTATTTTTGAACCAGGTGTGTCTGGTTTTATTTATTTAACTTCATTTTTTTTGTTTTTTTTTCCTTTCGTTATTGATTAAAGTATTACATGTGTGTCCTTAACCCCCCTTTCCCCCCTCTTTCCCCCCCCCCTGCTCCTGCCCTCACCCCCCTGGTGTCTGTGTCCATTGGTTATGCTTATACGCATGCATACAAGGGGTTGGGGGAGAGATCAACCAATGCTTTTTATTAAGGTCCAGAATGAAGTGGGATTAGAATTAGGTAGACAGAAGAGTGCGAAGGCCTTTTATTTATTTTATTTATTTTTAAAATATATTTTATTGATTTTTTTACAGAGAGAAAGGGAGAGGGATAGAGAGTTAGAAACATCGATGAGAGAGAGACATCGATCAGCTGCCTCCTGCACACCCTCTACTGGGGATGCGCCCACAACCAAGATACATGCCCCTGACCGGCATCGAACCTGGGACTTTTCAGTCTGCAGGCCGACGCTCTATCCACTGAGCCACACCGGGTTCGAATGCCTTTTATCCCTATGGTCTTCAGGACCCAGATCTTGCTGTTTTGCTTTCTAGAGGAATGGGAGGCAGGAGCTTGGATTCTGATTAGGGAAATGGCTGCTATTGCTGTTTAATGCTCATTGGGCATCAGAGCCATCAGGTAGGCACAGAAGGGATTCTTTGGGAGTTTCGAGGCGAAGACGATCGTTACTGATCAGGAGATGCGAAAGACTTCTGATGAGTTTAGACCAGTGGTTCTCAACCTTCCTAAGGCCGCGACCCTTTAATGCAATTCCTCATGTTGTGGTGACCCCCAACCATAAAATTATTGCTACTTCATAACTGTAATTTTGCTACTATTATGAATCATAATGTAAGTATCTGTTTTCCGATGGTCTTAGGCGACCCCTGTGAAAATGTCGTTTGACCCCCAAAGGGGTCGCGACCCACAGGTTGAGAAACACTGGTTTAGACGATGAACGTGAGCTCAGCAATCTGAAAAGCGGGTGTTGTTTTTTTAAAACTATATTTTTATTGATTTCAGAGAGGAAGGGAGAGGGAGAGAGAGAAACATCAATGATGAGAGAGGATCATCGATTGGCCGCCTCCCGCACTTTCCCCACTGGGGATCAAGCCTGCAACCCGGGCATATGTCCTGACCTGGAATCAAACCGTGACCTCCTGGTTCATAGGTCGAGGCTCAACCACTGAGCCACACCCGCCAGGCCTGGGTGGTTTTGATGGAGGAAGAACACTCCTGTCTGCAGATCGGGGAGGAGGCTGGTGTGGCTGTGGTACAGAGTGAATGGAGGGGAGCAGGTGGGGTGAGCTGAGATTGTAGGAAGACCGACCAGTGAAGGTGGGGGGTCACGGGGAGCTTTGGGATGGTCACGGAGAGCTTTAGAGCTTTGTACAAGCGTCCACGTCTTGAAAGGACAATGCGTTGGTTATCCCTGAATGCTGTTGCCAGGTGGCTTTGCTGTTGTGGGCACTGGAATACAAAGTACAGAGGGGACATGCTGTATTCAGCACCGAGGGGTCTCTGCTGAGACTGAGGTTGTCTAGGACTCATCCACGTGTGACTTTTGGACACGCTCCCAAGGATTAGGTACCCCCCTCAGCCACTCCGGTGGGTGATGTAGTCAGTGTCACTTACCGTTGGCATGGGGGGTGGGTGTAGGCACAATGCGATCACACGGGGACTGTGGTCTTCCCTGCTCGGGGGTGGGTCTGGAGGCAGAGTCTCCGCTGGGCTGGTATGCTCTCATCCACCCTTGCCACACCGTGGACTCCGAGTCTGCCCACACACCTGCCCGGAGTCATCACAGGCTCTGCCTGCTCTCCTCTGGCCTTGCGTGCCCATCCTCTCTGGGTGAGTGCAGGAAGTACAACAAAGGCTGATCGGGCAGACAGATGGGCAGGCAGACGTGCTGGCATCCGGAGACTTGTGGGGGGAACCTCTCCGCTCCAGTGGCCGGAAGCCCTCCGAGAGTCCATGCAGTGGTCCAGGAGGGATGCCACCTCCCCTGCTGCTGAAGGGAAGGCCCACCCGCCTCCTGTCCCCACACCTCGGGGGGCTGCTGGGGGCGGAGCTAGGTCATCGGGCCGCCAGCTCCTTCATGTCCAGGCCATAAAAACCCTGCGGTGACATCATTCGCATTCCCATCAGCCCTGTTATGGAGCAGCAATCCCCAAATGTGAACCCCAGGCTGTGGAGTAGGTGGGACCACAGGTGTCTGGGCGTGAAGGGAAGGAAGGATCCACACAGGGATGGTTCTCCCTCTGCTTCCAGAGGCAGCGTGAGTGTGCGCAGGATAAGGACGAAGAGGAGGAGGAGGGGTCCCCTGGGCGTGTTCTGGGGTGTGAGCAGCACCAGGCAGCCAGAGGTGGAGGCGTTTCATCCAGGGGGATCATCGCCGCCTCAGAGAATCCGGGGTGGGGTGGTGAGCACTTACTGATCCCTGCTGAGCACCAGGCGGGCAGTTAGGAAGAGGGCCCGGCTGGTCCGTGGGATGGAAAGTGGATAATGGGTTTAAGGAGCGAGGGCTTATTTTCTCAGTGAATCAGGAAGCCCGGCCATCTGCGGTGGTCCAGGGCAGCGCTGAGGGTTTCCAGCACCTTCCACGCTGCGGGGCCCCTGAAGTCCGCCCTTCTCGGGGAAGCCTTCCCCCGGCGGGCAGACTTAGTCGCGTCCTTTCTGTGCTCTGTCGCAGCGATTGGCCTCGTGTCACCATGGGGCTTGCAGGAATGTCTCCTCACGGGGCTCCTTGAGGTCGAGGCTCTGTCTTTCTCATCCCTGTGTCTTTGGGGGCGAGCAGGGGGTGCTCAGGGAGAGCTGCGGCCTGTAACACACTCTAATGTTCCTGCCTGGGCTGCTGGGAGCACCCCTGCCCGTGTCTCCCCTCACTGACCAGCGCCCAGGCCTGGCTGTCACCACTGTGCCGAGCTCTGAGTCGCTAATGGCCCTGCCTCCGGTGGGGTGGGCCCTTAGTGGGTGCCCCAGGGGCAGCGTGTGCCCAGCTCCAGCGGCTGAACGGTGCCATTCCCGAGCAGTGCTGCGTTTCGCTGCCCCCCCCAATACCCCCTCCCACCCTGCGCCACTCCGGCTGCCCTCTGCGTGAACCTGGCACAGTCTTTGAGTGTGTCCTATAGAATAATGCCGAGAGAACGAACAAATCAGTGGCAGAACCTTCTGAGATTTGCCTAATTGCAACTCAAATTGTTCCCATATTGGAAATTACATGGCTAAGATGCCTTTTGGGGGGCTGAATATTAGGAGCCCAGGAAGGTCAGCCAACAATGAGTTGCCGGGTTTTTTTTTCTTTTTCTTTTCTTTTTTTTTCTTTTCTTTTCCCTCCGTGAACTCTTACCGAAACATTTTCCTGCCGTGAGACATGTATAGGTTGACTCGAAACAGATTTCACAATCGCTTTATCCAATTTTGGACGGCTTAATGCGGCAATTCACGTAACCCCCCTCTAATCAGCCCCACGTCCAGGCCCCGGGACGTCCCTGTCCCTCAGGGCACACGCCCAAGTGCCCAGGCTGTGGCCGGTCACTCCGTGGCTGGGAGCTGGGACCGCCCATGGGACTTTCGGGACCTTGGGGACCTGCCAGGGCCCCAGTGAGGCCGGAGACCCGCGATTCCTGCTCCCGGGCGTGCAGACGCCTCCTGCCCTCGGCAGGGTCAAGTTCAGGGACGAGGGAAGCAGAAGGGGTTTGTGTGTTAAGACTGCTCCAGTGTTGACACTGGTGTGAAGGATGGGGAGGTTCTTGGGGTTTCGGACTCTGATATTAAATAAAACTAGGTTGGCTCCCTGCCTAGCTCGGAGTCCTAGGGGGAGAAGTAATTTCCGTTCCCTCTCTCTTTAAGGCGCTGGGAACCAGTTCTCTGCGGTCAGGGGGGGAAGTAAATCCAGCGGGTGGCATCGACATTGCCACCTCGGGCTGGGGAGGGTCACAGGCTCTCCCTGGGAGACTGGATTTCTCTGGCCTCGAACCTTTGCAAGCCCTTCCTTGTTGGTTCTCACCAATCCTGTGAGAGGGCAGGGGAGAGGTTGTGCCCATTTTACAGATGGGGCAACTGAGGCCTGAGGCACTCAAGGGATTTGTCCAAGGTCGTTCAGGGAATTAATACCCTGTTTTCCCCCAAAATAAGACAGTGTCTTATATTAATGTTTGCTCCCAAAGAGGCGCTAGGTCTTATTTTCAGGGGATGTCTTATTTTTCCATGAAGAAGAAGACGGCACACATTGTTGCACAAAAAAAGGAAATGGATGACCTGTCTACGGGACGGCAGTCGTTGTCACATCACAAACCAGCTCCCCGATGGGCCGCAGCGCAGCCGGAGCTGTTCAGGCAGGGCGAGGTCTCTTTAAATCAGGAGTCAGATGCCTGACGGTAGCTTCGGGGGCCTTATATTCCGGGGAGGCCTTATTTTCAGGGGGGATGCCTTATATGACAGCGAGAGGCAAAACTGGAAGTAGGTCTTATTTTCGGGGGTGTCTTACTTTGGGGGAAACGGGGTAGCAGAGCGTGGTTAGAATAGGTCTCCGCTCCCAGGCCAGGTTTTTATTTGTGTTGTTGTTAAGGAACCTGCCTCTCGTTCACTTGGATAAAAACGATCGAGCCGTTGAGGCCGTGCTGGCTCTGGAGCGGGGAGCATACACACAGGGCACGTGGTGCGTCTGCGCATTGTGGACCAGCCACCGCCACGTTCAGCCAGCTCGCTCCTAGGGGTGCTCTCCGTCCCCGGAGCGCGGTCATTTATGGCAGGTGCGCTGCGTGTGCCCTTCGATTCCGAGCCGGCAGAGTCCGTGCTGAGAGGTTGCGGGGAAAAGCGAAATCAGTGTTGCCTGGATGGCAGGAGGAGTGTGTGCGTGCGTGTGTGTGTGTGTGTGTATGTGTGAGAGAGTGTGTGTGTGTATATGTGTATATATGTGAGTGTGTGCGTGCGTGTGTGTGTGTATGTATGTGTGAGAGAGAGTGTGTGTATATGTGTATATATGTGTGTGTGAGTGTGTATGTGTGAGTGTGTATATGTGAGAGAGTGTGTGTGTATGTGTGTGTGTGTGAGAGTGTGTGT